>PVIU01001775.1:0-196557 GCA_004026605.1 Ondatra zibethicus
CACACACACACACACACACACACACACACACACACACACACACACACACACACACCCCTGCCCCGGGCCATACCGGGAGGGTCTGATGCCCCAGCCCAGAGTCTATGTAGGAGCTTGGGCATGACCTACAGTGTGCTCTCTGGTATCCTGAGCTATTTCAGGCTTTGTTAGAATAAGAGGGTATGGTGGGCCTGAAGGGGATGGGTCATCTGGCCCAAGTCAGGGCTCCCAGAAATCACTGACCACTGTGCCATTCTTCTGTAAAAAAGAGCCACCATGTGAGGGGAAGGTAATGGAGGCGAAGGAGGACTGGAGACTGGGAGTGGGGAGGGCTGGAGTCTGGCCCAGCTTTGAGAATAAGCCCTGATGGCAGCAGGGCTGAGTGGTCCTCGGAGTGCGCAGGGCACTCACCTATGTCATAATAATCCACAGCTCTGAAATGCCCACTGTCCTCCTCTTCCCACGGGGAGCCAGGCAGGGATCAAGATGGCTTCTGGGTACCCTGGCTGGTCTGGACCATGTTCCCCTGCCCCTCTCGTCCTGGCCTCTCCAATCAGAGTTCACTTCGGGGCCCCAGGATAAGGAAGCTTCTGCAGAGCACCAGGGCCTTGGCTAGTGACAGGCTGCCAGAGCCTGACCCTAGGGTATCTTCCTTCCCCGCTTCCAGATCTTCATCCCTAGGTGGGCTTGTGGACCATGGGATCATCCCTGTTTGGCCTATCCACCTCCCTATCCCTTCCTTCACTCCAGCCCCTCCACAGACTCCGAGTCCTGTTCTCTCCCTGCTTAGTGAGCCTGTCATCTAGTACATTATTTCTCTCAAGGCTGGAGGTTCAGTCACACAGAGTATTGTTAGAATTTTCCCTAGTGGGAGTTCCTTTAAGGGACACACACCCACAGTTGGTAATGTGGCGTACCACGCTTGCTGGCCCAGCTGTCCTGGACTATATATTATATTCCCAGCCTGGCCCCTGCAGGACTGTACCCCTGAGACAGGAAGAGCACAAAGACTTATATCCACAGAGGCATAAATTCATATGCACATACATGTACTCTGACCAGGGGAACACACATGTACACTCATGTATACACAATCACACATGTCCTGGAAGATCACATATTGCTACACACACACACACACACACACACACACCCCATGTAAAGTGCAAACCATTTACACCCAGATCAACAGAGGCACATAGATGCTTAGATCCAAAGAGTCATGTGCATACCCAGATAGATGCCCTGAAACCCAGGTACAGCCCTGAGAAACCCAGAGAAACACAAAGCTGTATGGTGTACACAGCCCCATGAAGCATGCTGTGTATCAGAGGCACTGAGTGTCTCACGTGTATGTGTAGAGCTTCCTGAACACCCAGAGATGCCTCCCAGCTGCTGGCCTGCTCAGCCCCAGAGAGTCACACCTGTACGTGCACAGCTGCATGAAGGCACCCACACTCAGGGCTGTGTGGAAACACACGCTGAAACCCTCAGAGGCAGCTCTCACGTGCTCACATCTGTCCATGCATACAGACATGCTCTGAGGCAGCAAACCTCCCTATACATAATGCACTCAGGGCATGTACTGTGTGTTCAGACCTTTGTATGCACACTCACCTGACTCTCAGAGCACATGCCTTGTGACATGTCATTGAACTCATGGCTGTGCATCCATGCTCAGCTCACAAAGGCATTTATCTGTGGACTGAGCCACCTGTGTAACACTCGCTCACATATGTGTACAGACCACAGTCCCACATACACGCTCAGACTTCCAGATGTTCACATATTTCCTAACCACAGCCACAGCACTCGTGTTTAGGCATGGAACCCACTCATGGAAGCATACATATACATGTCTTCTTCCACAGAAGTGCCCCTCATGTCTGTGTGCACAGGTGTCATATTTCTGTCCACGTGTACTCAGCAAAATGCATATGTCCATCTGTGGAGGGAGGTGCTCATGGACCTACATGTTTGTCCCCACAGAAGGGGCCTCTGCACACCAAGGTGTGAATATGTACTAACACCCAAAGAGCATGGGTTTGTGTTGTCAGAGGGGATGCCAGTACTCAGATCCCAGAAGTCTTTCCTGCATATGTACACATTTCTTCATCCTCATAGACCTGCACCCCCTTCACACTGTCCTCAAGAGAGGGGACCTTGAGAAGCACATCCATACATGCACAAGCACACACACATTGAGACTCTGTGAGGCACATGTACATACACACACTAAGTCTCACAGCATGTACATATGTACATAGCTCCACAGAGACGCACATGTTGGACATACACAAGTATGTCCATATTCACTCAGACCCCCAAAGGGGCATACACACACACATGCACACACACGTACACACATGGGCCTAAAATGGCTCACACAAATGCTCACAGACACAGGTGTATCTGTGTGCTCAGTGGTGCTCATGTAGCGGCATACAGATGAGCACACACTTATCTGCAGACCTGTATGGCATCTGCACACTCAGACCCAGTGTCTGCTGTGTGTTCCTGCCCAGGGGTGTGTACACAGCCATTCAGATGCACAAGGCCACACCTGCAAGGCCAGGGTCACCCAGTTTTGTAGAGACATATGCACATGTGCTTAGGGGCATGTGCCTCAGAGAGTGGAAACAAACTTTCCTATGCATACAGGTTCACATGTGCCAGCCATGCCTTTACCCTACACACACCCCTCCTTAGTGCCACCCACCCAGGAACAAGACCCTCAGAGGCATATGCAGGCGTCACCCCATGGGTGCACAGAAGCACGTGTCCGGATTCCTTGGAGCTTCCAGAGTGACACTAGTTGCTATAATGGACACTCCACAACCTCTGTGGTTTAACAGAGACCTGTAGTCTCTTTCCCATGAGTTACAAACAATGCTTCTGATTGATGGGAGCTGTTCTAGTAATGACTCAGGGCCTCGTCTCCTTCCATCTTGTGTCTGTGTCGTCTTTAACTCATGGCTTCTCAAGGTGCAGGAATAAGCAAGGGTGCAGGAATAAGAAGCAGGAGGTTTTCATGGGCTGGGCCTGGAGAGGCTCTTCCAGCCCACATTGCATTCCAAACCCAGAGCTCAGTCCTGGAGCCACAGCTGAGCTGAGTTGGCCAGGAAGCCACCACCTTATTGTGCTCCTGTGTAGAAGCACATAGAAATTTGAGGACCAGCTAGAGAATGTTTTGCCTAAATCTGGCCTGTCTGGTCACCAAGAATCTATTTCATGTTACATTCTGTCTCAGAATGTCCCCTACTGCCACTCCAAGAATGACAAAACTCTTATGCCAAGAGGTTATTCGTAGGGGATGGTGGCTTTCTCTGATCCACTAGACCTGCCTCTTCTGGTCTCTAGACTATGAACTGAAGTGAATATTTATCTCACTTCTTCCAACACACCCCTAAAGTACAATGGTTCTGCAGAGGTAACCCCTACAACACAAGCTCATTCACAAAAGAAAAGAGGTTGGGTATCATGGTGAGCATCTGTAATTTTAGTACTTGGGGAGTGGAGGCAACAGGATTGTAAGTTCAAGGTCAACTTGGAGTGTAGAGCAAGACCTTGCCCATTGCCACCTCCAAAAGGAGGTAAGACTAATGAAAGCTGGGCAGCACATGGTGGTGCCAGGGTCGTATTCATGCACACAGCACACATGCCTCAGCACAGGAGAGGAAATCCATGCTTTGCTGGGCCGGCAGGCTTTGCCCCTGCAGTGGTAAGGACAGGGTCTCCAGTAAATCCTGCTTCGCCCTCTGGGAAGGCTTTCGGCTGCTGCTCTGCCAGGCAGAATGTCCCCATCCTTATCCTCCATGGCCTTTCACGGGTTTGGGGAGAGATGTTCTCCTTGGCTGTGTGTAAGTGCAGACATCCCACACTAGCTTGCGCATCTCTGGTGGTTTCGAGGCTTAGTCACGGCAGCCACACCACAGCCCTAATCTCTTATCCACCCCCATGTCTTCTCTTGTTTCTCTGCTCCTACCTTTGTCATAGTGCCATGACTGTCTTGAGGACACTTTAAATGGTAGGTGAGGAGACCACTCCTACATCTGATCCTTGGGCAGAAAAAGACCCTCACTCATTGAGAAGGTCTCTTTCATCGACCCCTGAGCCCCTTTCCATCTTTACTCCTGTGTGGGGACTGGGAGTAATGGCGCTTTTGACCTCTGCAGAAATCACATGTCGAGATTGGCATCTTCCTTCCCTCCGTGCCTGCAGGATAGCCAATTCTTGTTTAAGTTAATGTTGTAACATGTTGCCAGAAGAGAAACATTAGAGCTGGCAATCCTGGGCCCTGTCCTCACACTTTCCCTTAGCACCTCAGCCTGGCAGGTTGGTACAGCAACGTTTGTACCAAATCTGCCACAGTGGCATGCAGGTTTTTATCTTTCCTACCTCCTATCCTTTCCTTGAATTGTCACTTGAATGCCATGGCATTTTGGGGGCCAAAGTCTGTATATAAGGTAATATTTATCCCTATAACAGATAAGCTCTGATTCTTAGTGGTTAATGCAAGAGAACTTTCTCATGCAGGTATACCCTCCCTAGGCTCTGCCCAGAAGGCACAGTAGGAACTCATATTCCCTCCATCTGTGGCACCTAGTGTGGAGGATGGAACACAGAAGACTGTTAGGGACAAAGAACTGGATATGGTCTAATACTTAGCAATTGGGCCATGCTCAGTAGTTAGGGATGCCGGGAAATGTAGTCTAGATTTCAAGGTTCAGAAGGAATATATATTTTATGGGGTAGTAAACTGCTTGTGCTCAGAGCCACGGTGTTTTGCTTGCATATTCTGAGGGATACATCCACATAGTGTGTACACAAAACCCATGCCTCAGGCTCACAGGCAGCAGATATAGAGATCCATTCATATGCACACGTCTGCTCACATGCACTGACACACACACAGGTGTTTCCGATCCATGAAGGTTGATGTGCTTAGGAGTTTATGCTTGTGGATGTAGAAACACATGCACATCTTCGTAGGGGGTATGCATCTGAGAGTGTGTGCTCACATACATGCATCCATACCCTCCCGTTGAGTAGCTCAAACTCGCTGACCCTGAAGCCATTCTGGCCTCCGCCCTTGCCATGCTGGTGTTGCAGGTGTGGAGGGATATCATCCTTCATGCTACAGTCCACAGTGGCATACTTCTCTGCTAAACAGGTGAGTAGGGACGGAATCTAGCCAGTGTTCTGCTTGCTTAGCAGTGTATCCTGGGCCCTGATGTGGGCTGTGTCCACCCAGAGGAGAGTGGCTTTTCTCAATATTGTGGACATGTGACTTGCCAAGTCATGGACCTACAGAGCTGTGTCTATGTTTAAGGGGGGGGGGCTGCCTTTTCTCCTGATCCACTGAAATGCTGACCTTTTTGCCCCTCACAGCTTGGGTAGGGCCCTCGGCACCAGAAGGCTTAACCTGGGGCATCCTGAACCTCAGATCCAGATTCTTCTGTGGGAGTAGACATATCTTGACTGGATAGAAATTGGGGTTCATAGGTAGATTTTTTTTAGACAGGGTTCCACATTGTAGCCCAGGCTGGCCTCAAACTCATGGACTCGTGGTGATCCTCCTGCCTCAGCCTCCCGAGTAATGGAATTAACAGGTATGAGCCACAGCACAGAGCTTTATGGGTAGATTTCTCATTCAGGCTCCTGTGCCTTGAAGGCTGAAAGGCCTCAGCTTACTTTGTATAAGAGTCTGTAAAGGGGAGCATTGGGGTAGAAGAGCCGCTTGGGAATAGCTGCTGGTGTCCATCAGAATGGAATTCTCTAGCAAGTGGGCTCAATGCGCGTCGAAATTCCATTTCCTTGGGATAAGAAGAGCAGAGGGCCAGTGGGTTGCAGCTCTGATAAGCATGAACCTGTGTTTTGCAACTACTACAGCTGCCAGAAGTGAGAGAGGGGCTAGAGGCTGCCTGCTGTCCTTGTCAGAGTCTGATGGCTTCAGGGGCCACAGTCTTCTGTTGGTCTCCCAGCGATGCAGAGCTGATCACAGGACTCACAGCATCATGAGTCACCCTGAGTGGTCCCCTTGCTCAAAAGCTCAGTGGAGGGCCAGCAGTGGGACCTTCCCAGTGAGAAGCCTCTGAGGCATCCTCCCTTGCTCAGACCTTGATTCCTCCCCAGGGTGAGTTTTCTTGATCTTTCTGGACCAGTGCCCCAGGGAAGCCCATAATCCTGGCCAGGTTTTGTGAGGGCGATGTGGGAAAGCTGTGTGAGGGTCTCTGTGGCCTGTCGCTTTGGAAAAGGTTTGTGTGAGGGTATCGCGCACACAGAGGAAGTAGTGTCAGAGAAAGACACTGTTGTGCTAAGAGAGCACTGGTGGAATCATGGGAAATACGGCCACAAGCCACGGGGAGAGAAAAGCTGAGAGAGTCCCAAGGGAAAGGAGACTGAGCCAGGGGAGGCCATGGGGGCCTGGAGGAGGGAGATCTAGAAAGCCCATGTGTCCCAAGGACTAGTGAGTTGGGGGTAAATGGTTGTGGGAGTGCCACAGGCTGGGCAGGAGATGTGTGGTCCAGGCTCTCATCCAGTAGGAGGCAACAGGTTGGTAAAGAGCCAAGATCTGTGTCCTGGCCATTCTAATGAGCTGCACTCTAGGGAAGAGTAATCCTCCCCTGTGTCCCTAGCAATGGCCAGTCCGTTGAGGATCAGAAGCCATGCTAGGGAAAGGTTTGACCCTGGAGTTCTTGAGGGCACTGGTAACTCAGTCTCTGATGGGAAAGATGGAAGGCCAGGCCTGAGGGTGGAAACCAGGCCTGAGGGCAGGGAGGAAGCAGCGGCATGCTTAGCTCTCAGATGTGCCTGTTGCCCAAGATGGCGGAGCAGAAGGTTGTGTGTAAAGCTCAGCTCAGCTTGTAAAAGGCCCTCCCTGCTTCCCCATGTACCTGGTTCATCTCAGAGGGAGTGCCAGGGGACTTGTCATTCACTTCCCCTCAAAGAGCAGAAGGACCTCAGCTCCGTGCCAGGCCTCTGCTGGCTGCTAGTGAGATTGACAGATGGGACTCAGGCCTTTGGGCCTTCCCTGGCAGTATGTCAAACCTGAGCCTCCAGGAGCAGAGGCTGTCTACTGGAGTCAGCCTGGAAGATGAGGCATGGGCTGGATTCTGAGCATGTGTGAGCTATCCATAGGGGAGCCTGTTCTAATAGAAGGCAAAGGTCAGGAGACAGCAGGTAGTGTGGGTGAGCAGAGAGGGCCGGATAAGCTTAGGATTCATGTAGGGAGGAGAACCTGCTGTGATTAGGCCCATGATGTCACTGCTTTAAGGGCCAGGAGCTTTCCTGTGTGCTGAATTTGCCCTTGTGCAGGGATGCAGACACTGGGAATGGGAGGAACATGGGAATGGAGGGTTGCACTAAGTTCCTGCATAGATTGCAGGACCCATCGGGCCAGGCCTTGATCAGTCTGATGGTCAGCACTCTAGGGAAGGACATGTCCTTCGCACAGGACTGACATTTCACTGGGTCTCCAGTGATGGCCAGCTGGTTGAGGATCATAAGCTGGGTCAGGGTAAGTTTTGACCCGGAATTCCCCCAGCCACAAGTGGCTCAGACTACGATGGAAAAGGTAGAAGGCAGAGCTGATAGACAGTAGGAGCCCTACCAGTGGATGGGAAGGAAGCATTGCTAGGCTTGACGTGGACCTGGCTGCCCAGAACTTGCTATGTTCTTGAAGATGACCTTGAACTCCTGATCTTCCTACCTCCACCTCCAGAGTGCCAGAATCAAAAGCACTTGCCACCATGCATGGCAATATTCTAGTTTTATAGATGAGGACTGGGGCCCAGTGGGGGTGGAACTTGTCTATAGTTATACAGGAATTCAGTTGACACTCACGTAGCCTTTGGGCTGGGTTCTCAGGTGAGCAACCTTGCCAGCCCCTTGGAGGTGTGGGAGTGATGGTCCAGGCTTTTTTGGTCCCCTTCCTGGCCCTGGAAGTCACAGAAGGGATGGGCTAATTTGTTCATCCTTCTTACTTGGAAGTTCTGCTCTCTCCAGGCCTCAGTGTCCCCATTCACTAGAAGCTGGGGTTGAGGGCTGGGGTGTGACTTAGTGGTAGAGCCAGAGTGCTTCGACTGTCATGCATGAGGTCCTGGTTTCCATCAGTGGAGCTGGACAGTCCCGGCTGCACGCAACGTTCCCTGCTCGTGGTTCCACATTTCATTATGGCGAAGTCTGTGAGGCCTAGGAGCTCTGGAACTTTAAACTTTGTGGTACAAGGAGCCTGATGGGAAGTGCAGCTTGGCAAGCTTTCTGCTTCGGTGACAAGGTTTTGCTGTGGCCTCTGTGAGACTGATGGAGCTGCTGTGGGAAAGGCCAGCAGAGGGAATGAGAAGTGGAGCCAGCCTGAAGGCTGCGGTAGGCAGAGCAGAGAGATCTCTGGATGTGAGGCTTGGCCTGGCCGCAGGATCTGCTAGTGGAAACCCTGGGATGATTACCACAGAGGGTGAAAGATTGTGGGTGCAGACACTCGGGTAGGGATGGGGTGTAGGTTGAGCCAGAGGTAAAGCCAGAGAGGAAATCTTCAACTCCATTCCCGAGAAGGCCAGAGGCAATCTTCAAAGCCAGAATTTGAGCCCTCCTTCCAGCCTAGAGCTTACCCAGCTTCTATCTAACAGAGATCAGAAGCTTGCAGCACTTTGGTTAGTGAAGAGGCACAGGAGGCTGATGGGAGTTGTAGTTATTGACCCAGAGACGGATGGGAGTTGTAGTTTATGCCCCCTGAAGGGCTAGTGGAAGCTATAGTTCCTGCCCATGGGGAGCTGATGGGAATTGCAGTTTCTGTCCAGGGTACTCAAGTTTTCAGACTTAAAGGGAAGACTTACCCACTCCCCACCACCAGACCTTCCCCACTAGTTACCCTGGGCCCTATTTTAGCCAGTGTGCCCCTCCCAGATGGCTGTGTATGTATTTTCTTTTATTTTTTTGCTTTCTTCTTCTTTCCGTTGTTTTATTATTGTTTTAACAATAAGAGGGCCAGAGGCAGTCATAACCTGGCCAGGTTCTGGCGGTCCATGGGGGTTCTGGGGGTGGGGGTGGGGGGAAGTCAGTGGGGGTCAGAGGTGGAGGGTGAAGAAAGTGGAGCGTTAGGTTTAGCTCAGACATCATGTGATGCCCGCCCCCCCCCACTCCCAGTCCTCCCCACCTCCATGTTTCTTCTGAGCTCACCACCTCCCAGAACCCTATGGAACAACCCCCAACTTCAGTGTGCCTGATCTTCCCTGCCTACTGTCCCACACATGCATTCCCGTTCAAAGTCTCCTCTCCTATGGCCCACGGAAATTAGCTCCAAGGCCCTGCCCATGGCTAGCCCCCTCCCCAAGTACTCACACCCACATAGGCCTGCCATCTGCCATGCCCCCTCTACTGACCCTTCCTTTTCCCACTGTGACACTGAGTGGTGCCACTCCCCCAGCCCAGCCTGCACTGTGAGAGTTTCAGCCTTGTGTTTAGTGAGGGGGAAGAGGGCTCGAGAGAGGGAGGAGAGCGAGTTTTCTGGAGGAAGCAGGCTGTCCAGGGAGTAAATCAGGGAGGGAGATGCCAAACAGATAGACAGAAAACGTTGTACGGAAAAGTTGTTTTTTCTTATTTTTTTTCGGGAGAACCCGCTTACACAGCTCTGTTTGTAATTTTTTTCTTCATGCTAAAATCACACGGCCTATTTGTTGATGTAAGTTGCCTGAATTCCGTGGTATGCTATCTTCTTTTTTAAAAACAAAAGAAAAAAAAGCAAAAAGAAATATATAGAAAAAACCCTAAAAGATATTGTTGTTAGGTTTGTTTAAATGCTGCTGTTGTATGTTTTTAAAGCCTTAAACCAGTAGAAAAAAAAATTACGTTTCTTTTCAATTTCCTTTCCTTTCTGTTCCGTTTGGTTTCTTAAGACGAAACAAAAAGACCAAAACGCAGAGTCACAGAGCCCGCGCGTGGGGTGCCCAGGGCATCCGAGCCGCAGCCCGCTTAAAGCGCAGGCGCTGGCCGGCTGGCGGGCGGGCCCGGCCCGCGCTAGTCTCCGCCAAAGCCGATTGAACCGATTTGGGTGTGAGGCTGTTATTTCTCTCTCTGTGCCGGCCGCCCGCGCCCCGGCCCTCGCTGACGCCCTCTCTTCTCTCTTCTCTTTCTTCTTCTAGGAGGAGAGTTAATATTGCCCATTATCACGGAGGACTCCTTAGACCCCCCTCCCGTGGCCACCCGGTCCCCCTTCGTGCCCCCGCCCCCCACCTTCTACCCCTTTCTCACGGGAGTGGGTGCCACCCAAGACACCCTGCCCCCGCCCGCCGCGCGCCGCCCGTCCTCGGGGGGCCCGTGCCAGGCTGAGCGCGACGACAGCGACTGCGAGGAGCCCGTGGAGGCCTCGGGCTTCGCCTCCGGGGAGGTCTTTGACTCCAGCCTCCCCCCCACGGACGACGAGGACTTTTACACCACTTTCCCCTTGGTCACGGACCGCACTACACTCCTGTCGCCCCGCAAGCCTGTGCCCCGACCCAACCTCAGGACAGATGGGGCCACGGGCGCCCCCGGGGTGCTACTTGCGCCCTCCGCCCCAGCCCCCAACCTGCCTGCGGGCAAAATGAACCACCGAGACCCGCTGCAGCCACTGCTGGAGAACCCACCCCTGGGGCCCGGGGTCCCCACGGCCTTCGAGCCGCGGCGACCGCCTCCCCTGCGCCCCGGCGTGACCTCAGCCCCCGGTTTCCCCCGTTTGCCCACAGCCAACCCTACGGGGCCGGGGGAACGCGGCCCCCCGGGCGCGGTGGAGGTAATCCGCGAATCCAGCAGCACCACGGGCATGGTGGTGGGCATCGTGGCGGCGGCGGCGCTCTGCATCCTCATTCTTCTCTATGCCATGTACAAGTACCGCAACCGCGACGAGGGCTCCTACCAAGTGGACCAGAGTCGGAATTACATCAGTAACTCGGCCCAGAGCAATGGGGCGGTGGTGAAGGAGAAGGCCCCTGCTGCCCCCAAGACGCCCAGCAAGGCCAAGAAGAACAAAGACAAGGAGTATTATGTCTGAGCACCCAGTCCAGGCACCGCGCCCCACTGCCAACTGCTCTTCCCGGGAAGGCCCGGGAGGAGGGTGCGGCCCTCTCCCTGCAGGGGGACCTGGAGACCCTCTCCCCGGCTGCCTCAGGCTTCTCCCACGAAGAGGAAATGCAAAAAAGAAAAGGAATATAACTATGTGCTCATCCCCTTCCCTCCCGCTGCCTACGGCGCCGCACTTCAGCTCTGGGGCTGGCTGTCCTTCTCAGCTCTGCCGCCGTCAAGGCAGGGCACGTGCTCACAGCCCTGGGTTGATTTATTTTTTTAAGGGGGGTAGTTTTATTTTGGTGGGGCTGGGCGGGAAGGAAGGCTGGGGTTTTTGTAAAGTGTCCACTGCGCCGTTTGTTTATTTCTCTCGGATTTTTTCCTTCCTCCCTGTTCCTCTGGCCTTCCTTCTTCCCAGCCCTTCTGTCCTGGTTCAGGCTTGCTGTGTCTCTTGTCCCTGCCCTCCTTCTCACCCCCTCCTTTTTCTTTTTCTTTTTAATCTTTTTTTTTCCTTTCTTTTTTTTTCTTTCTATTTAAAAAAAAACTTTTGTTTTCTCTGCTTCCCTCCCTTTGGGTTTCCAGAGACGCTGGGAGAAGGAGGGTGGGAGGGTGGGACCAGAGCGGCCCAACTTGGGTGGCTGGGTCTGGGCAGTGGGGTTCATTCTCCTAGTGCCCCAAGTCCCCTCAAAAGGCGAAGCTCCTGCCTGAAGTTACCCAGGCATAGGGCTTGGGCCTGGCCAAGGCCTTGTTGTGTGTGTCGCTGCCGGGCAACGTGCATTTCTGGGAAGCCGCTGGAGGAGCGGGGTGGGGGGTCGGGGGGAGGGGAAAGGCAAATGCAGATATATATTAAAAACAAATAATCGAGGTACCAGAGCTGCGGTCTGTAGCATCGGCTAGCTGCAGGTGTAGGGAAGGGAGGGAGCGAGGCTGTGTCTGCGGATGGCTGGGGTCACTTCTCCGCCCATGGGCTCCCTGCTCCCCCAGTTTTTTTCTCTTTGTTAACAAATGTGTCTGAGTCTTGGAAAACACCCCAAACCCGGAAAATGTGTGGGAAAAAGAAAACAAAAACTTTCCAAATTCCAACAGTCCTGTGTAGTTTGTTCTGGGGTGGGTGCTGTTAGGTCCTGGCTCTGGGCCTGGTCAGGGCCTCAGTGGGTGCACCTGACTCTCGGTAAGTTTTCTCTAAATATTTATGTGTTTAGTGTGAGAAGATGCATAAGCCCTTAGAGGACATCTTATGGGAAGCAGTTCTCTGCTTCCACTACGTGGGTCCTGAAGATGGAATTCAGGTTTCAGGCTTGGTGACAAGTGGCTTTGCCCACTGCACAATCACTGAGCCATTTTGCTGGCCAAGTTTCCCAGACTTTTGAGTTGAATACAACATTGGGCTGTTGGACAACTGTTCTGTGTCTCACATTTAAGTCCCTGCTGGGCTGAGGTGGGGGACACCTGGGACTCGTGTGTGGTGTTAAGGGGACTGGCGTCTGACTGGGGTTCATGACCTTGACTTCTCAGATGGTATGTAGCAATCACTCGTGTGGCACAGGCTCTTCTGGTGGCCAGGGTGGCAGTGGCTAGTTTCTCAGTGCTGGCGCCTTTGCCTGGCTCTGCTTCCCACTCGTGTGTGTGCTGCCTGCAGCTCCTGTGCCCAGGTGTGGCTCTCTGTGAGCTTGGCCTCTCCTTGGCCTCCTGGACCTACTGCTTCCAGCCCTGCTCATCCTCCGTGCAGCAGGTCTGGGAGCCTGGGATGATCACACTGACTTACCTATGGGAGTCTGCGGAGGCTTGGACATGGGGCAGTGCTGCCAGGGTGTCCTGTCCCCAGCTGGTCATGCCTCACCCCTGGGGCCTTGTGTTACTACTGTTCTCTGCTCAAAGCCCAGGTTTAGACTCCTGTTCTTCACCTCATTGTTAGCCACAGAAAACAGACAGCAGGAGGTCCTTTGTGACAAGAAGGGAAGGAGTGGCTTTGCTCTTACTCCAGCAATTGTTAAGTGACCCTGTCTGAGGCAGGGTGTATTCTAGGGGTTGAAAGGATGGCTTCATTAGTGCTGGTTGCCATGTAACTGGGACTACATCTGCCTCTCAGCATCAGGCCAAGACCTGTCTCTCAAGGGCTTTGTTTTCTAAAGAAAGAGTTTTGGATGTCACTAATGACTCAGTTTACCTTTCCAAAAGGTTCTCTGGGCTTTTCTGTTGGAATCCCAGCAGCTTTGAGGTTAGAGACCCCCACAGTAGGCGTTAAAAAAGGGCATATCCCAAATGGGTGTGGGCAACAAGTCACATTCATCCTCTGTGTTTGTCAGGTAATTTCAGATGCAGCGATGCTGTCATTCACCAGAGTGATGGAACCCTTTGTCCTGAAAATTCTCGGCCACCTGGGTAGACCAGGGGTGGCCATTCTGAATACGGATGGAGGAACAACTCTGCCTCCTTGTAGAACCAGAAATCTTACCTCTACCTTCTGTCTGGGGAGTATCACTAGAAAGTGTGTGTGTGTGTGTGTGTGTGTGTGTGTGTGTAGGAAAATGACAAAAGGACATAGTCTCTCAAAGACTCAAGAGCCACAGCAAAGCCTGCAGGACCAGCATGTAGGGCAAAGGCTGTCTTCTGTTTCCCACCCACCTTTCTGTGCATGTGTTTGTGCACACGGGTGCATGTTGCAGCCTTTTTCTGAGGTACCCGAGAGCAGCCACACAGGTGGATGTAGAGATTGTGTAAGTGTGCCCCCAGATGGTGCAGCTGGTGGGCCAGCTACTGACCGCCCGGGTGGCACACTCTCTCTGGGACACTGCGTGGCTTCTCCTGTGAGCAGTTCCAGCAGAACCCAGAGTCCTGGCTGATTCTAAGAGGGACAGAGGTCCTGTCGCATGCATTCCTGTCTTTCTAGATGCTAGATGGCACTGTGGCCAGAGCAGGGCTCAGGAGACATACAGACAAGGGACTTGTGTTCTGATCCTGCCTCTTCCTGGCTGTGTGTTATGGGCAGTCTGTTTCTCCAGGCCTTAGTCGTCTCATCTGTGAGAAAGGACAGCACATGACAAGATGCAGTGAGCTCTGATGTGAGCAGACTGTGAAAGGGACTGGAGACAGGAAAGCCAGCCTTGGGAAATCTATGTGAGGCCTTTCTCCTCCTCTGCAGAGCCTCAGGAGCCCAGGAGGGGCTGTCATTCATTTGATTTTATCTTTAGCCAGTCCCTCCAGCAGGCTCTTTGTGTGAGTGACGATGTAGGACCAGTGACCCTCAGGGAACTTCTCTGCTAGAGGGCGAGAAGAGGCAGATGTGTAGCCCTAACCACAGGTACAATGACACCAGAGTCATGAGCTGCCCCTGAGCCCTGGAAGGAAGGCCCCAGGGTGTGTCTGGAAGGCTTAGGAGAGTGTCAGGTGGGGAAACAGGAAGAAGACCCAGGCAGTCACATGCATGTGACGGGAGTGGGGAGAGGCTGGAGAGAAGCCAGGCCAGCTGACCAAGGGCCTTGGTGACATAGAAGCTGAGATGCTTTTGCTTGTGCTGAGCTAAAGAAGAGGATGGTCAGTTCTGAGTCCTGGGGCAGGTGGCGTAGTGGGCAGTGAGGATGTGTCCTGTGGTCTTGGCCTCTCTGAGTCCTGGGGCAGGTGGCGTGTGGGCAGTGAGGATGTGTCCTGTGGTCTTGGCCTCTCTGAGTCCTGGGGCAGGTGGAGTAGTGGGCAGCGAGGATGTGTCCTTTGGTCTTGGCCTCTGGTGTGCAGCCTCAGGGGGGAGTCAGGGTAACGGTAGTGTTTGGAGAGCCTTTATCATTCAGACTGCCCTTTGCCCCATCTGTTAGAGGGAGGCCCCAAAAGGCAGCCCTCTGAAGGGACTTCTGGAAATGGAGCTCTTTGCTTCCCGTGGCTGTTTGCAGGGGATAGAAGAACCATCTTTTCCTCCTCTTCCTTCCGCCCCTTTGTCCTGCTCCCTCTTCCTCCTTCTCCTCTTCCTCCTTCCTTCTCCTTCTTTTTTCCTTTTCCTTTTCCTCCTTTTCATTCACCCGTTCTCTCTCTCTCTCTCTCTCTCTCTATATATATATATATATATATATATATATAAATTATTTATTTGTGTATATCATTGATGGGAGGGACTTTTGTCCACGTGGAAGTCAGAAGACAGCTCTGTGGAGTCGGTTTTCTCCTCCCACCGTGTGGGTTCCAGGAATGGAATTCATATGGTTCGGCTTGGAGGCCGTGCCTTCACCCGCCATCGCCAGCTCTGCCCTTTCCTTCTCCCCTCTCGTTGCTGCCATTGTGGTCCTCCTCCAGTCCCATCACAGACTCTCCAGGAGGCTACAGCCATGTAGACCTCAGGATGGACTGGCCTGCTGTGTCATGTGTCACCTTCCTCACTGACCTGTTCAGGACAGACAGGGAAGTGGGACACTAAGGAGCAGAGTGACCCCTGACCCTTGGCCCATGTTCATGCTGACGACTGAACATCCTGCCTGGGGCTCAGGTCTGAGCTTACTGAACGTATCAAGGAGGGGTGGATGGTGGGTGATAGCCCTGCCATGAAGGCCCCAGCAACACCTACCACACCCCAGGACCCCTCCCTGACAAAAGCCAGCTCACTCACTAGCACTCTCTTTCCCTACAACCTCACTTTGTCTTTCAAGAAAGACCTGAGGGTGGCTGGGCCATTTGTTCCTCCACATGGTGGGATGAAGGGAGAGGGGTAAAGTCCACCTGTCAACCTGGGTCTCCACTCTCCCAATGTGCTGCGTAACTCTGGGCTATTCTAGCCCCCCCTTGGCTTCTGCTCTCTCCTTTGTTCAGTTAGAGGAGGGAGTTCCCAGGCCACCCAGTTTTGAACTTCTATGGGAGGGGGGAGGGAGGGAGGAAGGGAGGGAGGGAATGAAGAGGTGGTCCCCAGGCTGGTCCACTCACTGTTTCAGGATGTCTTGAATGGTATCAGGCAGTGGCAAGTTCTTGGTCTCAGGCAGCAGCAGTGCAGCTAGGCCGCTTAGCACTGACACCGCGCCGTACACCAGCAGGGGCAGCCAGGAGCCATAGACGCCGAGCAGTGGCACCAGAGGGCCTAGGATGGCTCCCCCTCGGGCTGCTACCTGGCCCAGGCCCACTGCTGTCATCCTGTGGGGGCACATATGCCTATGAGTCATACTTTTCCTGCCCTGGGTCTTGACCTTTGACCAGGCCCAACTCCACTAGGTCCAGGGAGGCCCAGTGGGCCAGGCGGTGTGGAGGCTTAACTGGGGAGCCCTGAGACCATGTGGAAGGGCAACCCATAGGAACCCCTCTAGCTATAATGCTCTTTCCTTGAGCCATTGACAGCCTCACCTGAGCACAGTGGGGAAGAGTTCACTGCTCAAGATGGTGGCACAGGTGAAGGCAGCCCCCAGGGACCCCAGCCCCAGCACAGCCAGGGACGAACGAAGGACCTCCATCTCTGTGAACAGTGGTGGTATCAGCAGAGTCTGGCATCCTGTATTCCCCGGACTGTTCCCTGTCCTATGTCTGTCAAATGTCACTGTTTCATCCTTCCAGTGTCCCCAATTTCTCCACTTTCTAGTCCCTCAGAACCAGACCCTAGGAGTCTTCCTTGCATTCCTTTCTCTCCCTCCCTAATCTATTACCGAGTTCCGGGTTAGCTTTCCTGACCGCCCCTAAAATTCTACCATCCATTACTCCATCAGTGTTTGACCAGCTGCCACTCTCCTCCATGTCCCCAACAGCCTCTCTCCTAAGTGTCCTCTGCTGTGGTCCCTCACTGTCTATTCTGTTTCCCTGCCCCCGCCCCGCCCAGGGGAGGTAGGAGAGCCTCAGCTAGCATGCACAGTTTTGCTTCCTCTTGCTCATCCGCAGCTGAGCTGTAGCTCACCTTGGGGCACCAGTATGTTGGCCAGGATGCTGAGTCCTGGCAGCACCAGGGAGCTGGCCTGGCAGAGACGTCGGCCCAGGCGGTCGAGCAGCAGCAGGCCGCCTATCTTCACTGGGAGGTCCACAACCCCAATGAGCACTTGGAGCAGGAAGATATTGCTTCCTAAGGCCTGTAGGTTGAGGGCCAGGCCATAGAAGGTGAAGCCAAAGGCAAACCTGGAAGTGAGGGTCGATGATTCAGCCTGGGGTGGCTGTTCTTCTGCTTGCCCCTTTGGCCTTGTCCAGGCCCACCTTAGGCACTTGGAGAGAAGAGCTGGTGGTACCCAAGGAGCAGCCAAGGAGAGAATCTGAGTATTTCCCCCTCTCTTTACTTGGCACTCCATTTGGGTTGCTATCTCATTGGCTCTAGAGTCCACGGAACGGTCCCTCCCTACAGTCTTTGTGGATTTGATCTTTGCCGGGTGGGGCAATGGG
The DNA here is from genome assembly GCA_004026605.1 of Ondatra zibethicus. Classification (NCBI taxonomy): domain Eukaryota; kingdom Metazoa; phylum Chordata; class Mammalia; order Rodentia; family Cricetidae; genus Ondatra; species Ondatra zibethicus. The sequence goes on from PVIU01001775.1 coordinate 17,365, forward strand.
CCGTGTATGCCTGGTGCCTCTGAACAAGATGAACCAGCCTGTCTGATGGACCAGCTTCGGGTCTGATTCGCCTCTCCAGCTTTTCCAGCGTCATTGTTCCTCCTCATTCAATCTCTTACAGGTACCTGGGCCTGTAAACCTTGTCCACCAGCCCACACGGCCTTGCCTGTCTCCACTGGGAGCCTGACTATAGATAGCAAGGTCCCTGAGCTAAAGGTCATCCTAGAGACATCCCTACCAGTCGCCCATCCCTGGCTGCCTGGTAGCTGCCCTGACCAGGCTTCCCCACAGTTGGTAGTCTTGGGTAGAAGGGCATCTACCAGCACAGCATGGAGATGAAGGTTCGGAGGCGCAGCCCAGGCGTGTGGAGTAGGGTGCCTAGCCTGGCATGAGTTTGGTCCCCACTCGCTTCTTCCTGCATGGCTGACTGCAAGACCTGTGGGAGTGGGGGCTATTAGCACCAGGTGTCCATAGGCCCTCCTCCAGGAGCCCCTCCTTCAAGAGCCAGGGCCCTCACTTTACCTCCACGGGAGCTCCTGTGCAAGGCCAGGGAGAGGATCTGAGGGACAGAGGACAGGGTTGAGGGAAGGCCCAGCCTGTCTTACCTCCATGGTCAATGTGTCTCCCTCTGCCTTCTTCCTGTTCATGGCAGCTACCCTCTGTAGTTCCTGCAGGCCCTGGTCCAGCTTGCCCACCGTCAGGAGCCAGCGTGCTGATTCTGGAAGCCACCTGAAGTGGACAGGTGTGGGAGGGGACCACTGATTGTGGCCCCCATTGTATCACCTTCCCTCTCTGTCCTTCTGTCCCCTCTGCCTGAGTGGCTTCAGGGAATTGTAAACTCCCGTCTCAGGGCAACTGAGGTCAGGGGAGGCCATAAGGACAATGTGGTAGCAGTGGCATGTGTAGCCAGGCCACCTAGATCACCGCCTGTACCAGCAGGTGGCCTCCCTGTCTCCTTCCGGGAGGGACTTCCTTGTTCCTTCCCACCTCCTCAGCCTTGCCCATGAACCAGGCCTGGGTGCCATAAGGACTCCAATGGCTACAGAACCGCAATGGCTACCAGGGTACCTCGCCATCGTGGCGTCTTCCCACGTCACACACGTTCCCCTCTACCTCCTCCCCAGGTTGTATTGTCTTCCTGCTTCCCCACTCCCTGCCCAGGGCTCAGGCTGGCGCCAGTGTCTCCAGCATCACCCAACCCTTCTGTCTGCTCTTCTGTTAGCCCCGATCCCTGGACTCTTCGATCCCACTGTGCTTGGCTTTCCTGGCCCTGTCTCAGTCGAGTCTGTGTCTCTGTGTCAGGATATGACTGCTGGACACCAACTGGCTTCTCACCGTCTCAGCATCCAGCACAGGCCACACTCTCTCTCTCACCAAACACAGTGCTCCCCCCCCCCCCACTTACTTGCTGCACTGAACTGCTCAGCCCTCAGGCCTTTGGTAGTGAGCACCCACAGCATTGCCCCTTCCTCCAGGCCTCTGATCACCAAAGCTCCCTCCCGCACCCGGAAGGACATGCTGCCCACTTTGAGCAGCGGCTGGATGGAGCATCTGTTTCATGTCCATTAGGACCCTTGAGCCCCCCAACCCCCAGACTTGAAGGACAAGTGAGGGAAGGGAATGCCAAGTACAAGTAGAGGACATGATTCTCAGTGACCTGTTGGTCTTGGGAGACCTGGACAGTGACTGGGGAGAGGCTTCCTAGTCCCAACGGGGAAGTAGGTACGAGGAGTCAGGGGTGAGGAGGGGTTGGGGTGAGGAGGGATCAGGGGTGAGGAGGGGTCGGGATGAGAAGAGGTTGGGGTGAGGAGGGGTCAGGGGTAAGGAGGGGTTAAGGTGAGGAGGGATCAGGGATGAGGAGGTTTTGGGGTGAGGAGGGGTCGTGCAGGTAGTTGGAGACTTGAGGCTGGAGGTAGGAGTCAAGGTGGCACTGGGGATGCTGCAGGTGGGAGTAGGGGTGAGGCAAGTTGAGGCAGAGGTTTGGGGTCTGCAGAGTATGAAAGGGGCTGGAGTTACTGACTAGCAAGATCCCCTGAAGAAGGGAGCATGGACTGCAACCCCAGCTTGCTGCTGGGCCACAGAAGGATGGCACCTGGCTTGTTGAGAGTGAGTTGGAGTAGGGGGCATCTGGGGTAAGCATCACAGGCTCCAGTGGCTCCCTTCAAGCCCAGGCAGTCTTGACCTCCAGAGCTCCTAAGCCCTCTGTCTGCAGAAAAAGGAGAGTCTCCCACATTGACTGCCCCCCATGAGAGTGGGCGGAGCCTCTTTCAAGGAGGAGGCTGCGGCACCCACCATGAATATACAAAGTAGAGGAAGAAGGGGGCAGAGACAGCCAGCTGCAGCATCCTCCAGCTGCGCACACCATAGGCCACAGAGCCTGTCAGGATGTGCCCGAAGCTGAAGCCCAAGGCGTTCAAGGTCATCATCAAGGGGCGGGCCTGGGCTGATGTCCACTCCGTCACTGCAAGGTGCAAGGAAGAGGATCAGTTCTGGGCCCTGCATACAGCCTTCCCAATCCAGCCCCAACTGGGGGACATACAGAGACTGGCTGTGTTCATCATGACACCTGCCACTGCAAAGGCCACCAGGAAGCGGAACAGGCAGTAGAGGGGGAAGATGGGGATGAAGGCAGCGGTTGTGCCGGACACAGCCGCCTGAAGATAGCTCCAGGTCAGCACCCTCCTGCGCCCGAACCTGTGGGACACATGGGGAGGCATGCCATTAGCCAGCAACAAAGAGCGGCCACGAAGAGCCATCTTGTTCCTGCCCCCTGAGATGAGGAAGGCGCAAAGCCAAACGTGGGGCCAGACCCACATTCTCTACCCATGGGAGGGTTATGAGCACGAGGAGGGTCAAGTCAGGTTTGGCAGCAGCACCTAAGCACTGGCTAAAGGCTGGTGTGTGGCAAAGCAGATTTTAGGAATGAATATTTGGAGAGAAACGGCGCGAACCTGTGGTTTAGAGAGAATGCCAGGTCCATTCAGGAAAGCCTGCCTGGACCAGTTGGGCATACTCACCTGTCGGAGGCATGGCCGCACACTGCAGCTCCTACCAGGATTCCAGCCAGGTAAATGGACTGGGCCATGGGTCTCAGGGCCTGGGAATCACACACCAGGTCCCACTGGAGGAAAAGAGGGCCAGAGCTGACATCAAGAGGAGGGCAGTCCCGGCAGAAGGGGCAAAGAAGAAGGGAGCTGGGTGTGGGCGGCTCATGAGGCACCCACAGGTTTAGTAACTTGGTTTCTTAAGGAGTATCCTGTCACCCTAACTACTGGGTCAAGACCCCTCTAGCCTTATCTGCTCTCTCCTGAGCTGTGGCTCTTAGCTAAGAACCCTCCACCTTCCCTGGAGGCTTGCTTCCTCTTGCACATACACACACATTCTCATGTACGTGAGCACTCTCTCTCTGGGTCCTTCCGTCTCTTGCTTGCTGGGGCAGCTGCCCCTCTCCATTGGCTTGGGCTGTTTGACTCCTCTTTTTCCTTCTCTTTCTCCTTTTCTTGGTGTGTGTGTGTGTGTGTGTGTGAGAGAGAGAGAGAGAGAGAGAGAGAGAGAGAGAGAGAGAGAATGTGCATGTGTGTACATGGTGTAGTGCTTGTGAAGGTCAGAGTTCAGTCTGTCTAACTTATTTTTGTGACATGGTCTCTCACTGAACCTGAGGCTCACTGATTAGACTAGGCTGGCTGTCTAGTAAGCCCCGGGGAGCCCAGCTGTTTCTGCCTCTCTAGAGCTGGAATTATAGTCATGTCACCACTGGGCTCAGCTTTTCCATGGGGGCTGGAGAGCTGAACTCAGGTCATCATGCCTTCAGGCAAGCAGTTTCCTGATTTATCTCCCCAGCCTGCCAACACCTCTCAGGAGAGGCCAGTGCTCAGCCTTGAGACAGCCAACAGGTCCCCTGACTGAGTGACCTGAGAGATCCTCACAGCCGAGGCTCAGCTATGGGTGAAGCCATTGGGTGATGCAGAAACAGGGGTGCCAGTCTGTGTAGACATAACTTACTGTGTAGCTCAGCGGCCTCAAACTCACGATTATCCTCCTGCCTCCTGAGCACTAGGGTCACAGGCATGATCAACTAAGTCTAACCTTTGCAGGTGGACTCCTAATGCTTAGTCTCCTGTAAGCCATAGTTGCCCCCCAGTGAGGAAGCCTGGGGAGGTGTATTCTTTGTAAGACTGGAACAATTGCATCAAGCCAACTGTGACTGTGAGTTTGACCTCCCGAGTGCTGTTACCGTGGTCACGATTGTGGACGTGAAGATACTGTGGTCGTAGACCCAGCCATCCCCACACGGCTCGGTGTCAGTGTCACTCCAGTTGGTGGCTGTAGTGTTGGGCTCCATAAGCTGCCACTGCGGTTGGCGGAAACGACGGCACTGATGGGGTTGCAGAGCAGGGCCAGGTGGGATGGAGATGGCCAGAAGGGCATTGGGCCCAGAGTCCCCAGAGACACTTGCCTGGGCAGAGCTGTTGTCCAGCAGAGGCACCCAGCACCGGTGGCGGGGCACGGCAGCTGAGAAGTTCTCCAGCATGTTCTGGCTGGTGACCCACAGGATGGGGGTCACCAGAGCCACAATTTGAAGGACCTGGAACCTGCCCAGGCCTCCTACTTGGTCCAGGAGTTCAGGAAATGCCATGGATTTCTCCAGGGTACCACCACTGCACAGAGACTAGCCCAGGACAGCAGGGTCAGTCTGATGAGCCTCTTTCCCCCACGGTTCTGCCCACGCCCATCTCCTCAGGTGCCTGTCAGGGTAGCTGTGCCACTGAGTCAGAGCAAACAAGACTCTGGTGTCTGCCTGCTGGCTGTTCCTAGGGGTGGCTCACCCTGAGACCTGGACTCCCATGCTGTAATCTGGAGGCCATTGGGGATCTCGCAGAGAAACAGCAGACCCCAGCTCCCAGAAAAAAATTTGGGAAGCAAGGAGGGAGGGGACAGAAGTCACTCTGACCAGAATTAAAGTGTGACTGGGAACCGTTTAATAGGAGAGAGTTTAGTAACCATTCCTTCAAAGTTTAACCAGGTGACTACATTGCATGTGAAAGGCCTGCCTTCTCCCTCCACCTGCTTCATGGTTCTGGCCTCTGTCAGGTGTGGGACCTGGGACCCAGTCCTGCCACTAAAGGTGTTGGGGGTTGTCAGTTCTCAGTGCTCCTATCCTCCTTACAGGGACATCATAACTGTGTTGTGATCTAAGCCAGGAGAGGGTGGGCCTGGATTTGCAGTCTCAGGGCTGGCATGATCCTAGCTCGAGTGGTATCCTATACTTTGGGATTTGTGTGTCCCATGCCACCCAATCTATGAGCCTCACTAGTCTCCTGAAGCCGCCACTGCTCCTGCTCTCCGTCACTGACTCCCTGTACTGAGCCTCAATAAGCCATTTTGACATTACTGCATGCCCTTTCGAGACAAATGTCCTAAACTTTGTCTCTCCCCCAGGTCTCCTTGTCTTAGGATCAGTTTTTTTTTGCCTATCGTCACATGGCCTTCAGTCTGGATGGACTCACAGTTCACACCCTGCTCCTCAGCTCCCAGTCTCACAGGACTCTAAGCTGAACTAATTCTAAGGAGTTTTCCCTTGGCCTCTGCTTTGTCCCCTCCACTTGTCACCTCACTGCAAAACCTCGCACTAAATCCTGCATTAAGTGCCAGGAGGCCGGGTCCTCTAATGGAGCAGCAAGCGCTTGCCCTCTCCAGCTTGGCTTAACTGCTGTTGGGTGGAGAACAACCCAACCAAGGGGAATGTGTGGAAGCAACATCCCCCAGGAAGCCATGGGAGCGACCATGTGAACAGAAATAGAAAGACAGGAGAGAAGCCTGTGGGCACCAGGCTTACCTACTGGCTTTGGTTCAAGGTAGTTCTGGGAGTGGAAGAGGAAAAACTGTGGCCAGATGGTGGGTGATGGGGTCAGTCGTAAAGGTGAGGAGCCCCGGGGAAGGGCAGGTTGGAGTGAAGTGACTGTCCCCAGCTCTGACTGGGTTGAGCTTAGCACATCCCTAAGCCATTCAGGTGGTAGCACCATGGAGCGACTTGGGAACAAATAGCATGTGGAGTCATAAGCCAACTGAGCTCACTCAGTCAGAGACCTTTTATAGAAAGAGGCACAGTGGAGGTCAAGCCCTTCACCAGTCGTGGAACTGGATACCAGTAAGAGGGTGTGAGGACAGGAATGGGCAGCAATGAAATCTAGCCCAGTACCTGAAGCAGGGTGGACATTACTGCTGAAGACAGGGGAGGACTTGGGGACTGGACCTTGTCATGTGGACTTCCCTGATGACTGTGTCCCAAGGGATTGCTGCAAAGGGTGGGGTGAAATCCAGCCAGGTGCAGGGGTCACATGAAGACTGGAAGACAGGAAGTGGGATCAGGGCATATAGGCAACACATTCCAGGAGAGTACAACAAGAGGCTGGAGAATGGGAAATGGCGTGAATCAGCCATCCACTGATCTAACAAACAGTCCCTAAGATGATTCTCAAAGTCTTCCTTGTTCTCTTCCCAAAATAAGGTCTCATATAGCCCAGGTGGGTCTCAAGCCCAGCTCCACCTCCTGAGTGCCGAGATTACAGGCAGGCATCACCACTGCTGGTTCATGCATTGCCGGGCATTGAACCCAGGGTTTCAAGCATGCTAGGCAAGCACTCTGCAAATGAGCTGTAGCCCCAGCTCTCTGTGTTTGTGAGACAAGTTCTCATGTAGCCAAGGATGGCCTTGAACTCCTGATCCTGATGCCCTCACCTCTCGAGTGCTGGGTTAGGTTACACTACTATTCCTGATATGGAACCTCTTTGAAAATAAAAACATTTTTACTGTGCATATATATGGGCAGCGGCGGTGTGTGTGTGTGTGTGCACATGCGTGCGTGTGTATGCAGGTGCTGACAGAGGCCAGAAGAGGTGCAGAACCCCTGAAGCTGAAGTTACAGGCAGTTGTGAGTTGTTGGATGTGGGTATGGGGAACTCCAGTTCCCTGAAAGAGCAGTACATGCTCTCAACTGCTGAGCCATCTATTCAATCCAGAGGTTTCTGTCTTAATTGTGTAAAGTCCCAGGTGGCTGCTACAGATTCGTGGATGACTGTCCTCGCAGGGAATGAAGCCCCTTCCTGCTTGTGGCCCTGCGATTATCACCTGAAGTCACTGGGCTCATGTGTCAACCATAGAGGACAAGAAGGTACAGTGAATCTACCTGATTTGACCTTTATTAGCTAGAGTTGAAGGTGACACACGGTAATTCTGCCCTCTGTTCAGTGGGGAAAGATATGGGTGGGTAGAGACTTGGTTCCAGTGCTACACTGGGAGACAAGATGGAGGGGCTGTGGACAGTAAGTTGCCATCACTCTAGGGCTAGTGTGTCATAAGTGCTTTGTTTGGCTCATGTGCCAGTGGAAGTCCCTAGTTAGAAATCGGGACCTTGATGATTGGTAGATGTGGGGACATTGATTGTAACCAGGTTCCTTGAGCCCCAAAGGGGTAGGCCCTGGAGTCCAGAAGTGAGGTGCCCCTGGGGCCCTGAGGAATGGCCCTTTATCATGGGGTATTGGGAAGACAAGGTGACATAAGAAGCAGTCAGGCAGTAGGGAATGGGAACATTGCAAGTTTGAGTACAGAAGAGATGTATGTCTTGGGGGATTCACCTGATGTCCCTTCAAGCCCTGTGATAAGATTTTGTAAGTGGGCCTAGGGTCCTCTCCAGCCTGGTTCTACCTTTTGAATTAGCACTGGTCATGGAGGACTTGATGGGTGACCAAAGGAAGCCTGGGAGAGTATGTTAGGGGATGTTATTTTAAAGTGTGTTGCTTTTGTTTAGGCTGTATTTGTTTAATTACAATTAAACAAATTAGGCTGTAATTCTTTGCCTGTCTAAAACAACTGATAGCCTAATGAAAAGCTGAACAGCCAATAGCAAGGCAGGAGCAAGGGTAGGCTGGGCTGGCAGACAGAGAGTATAACTAAAAGGAGAAATGAGGAAGAAGAGGAGCAAGAGAACAAGGAAAGGAGGACATCAGGGGCCAGCCACCCAGCAAGTCACATAGCAAATCATGGAGAAAGAAGTAAAGAAAGGGATACAAAATAGAGAAAGATAAAAGCCTAGAGGCCAAAAGGTAGTCAGGATAATTTAAGATCATAAAAAAGCTGACAAGAAACAAGCTAAGCTAAGATCAGGCATTCATAACTAAGAATAAGCCTTTGTGTGTGACCTATTTGGGAGCTGGGTAGTGGGCCCCCCAAAAGACAAAAGAGTAAAGCATCACACTACATTTAGGCACCCAATGTGGGGTTCGAATATCCATCTAGAACCTAAGAAACCTGGACAAGAAGAAAGAAAGAAAGAAAGAAAGAAAGAAAGAAAGAAAGAAAGAAAGAAAGAAGAAAGAAAGAAAAAGGACAGGGCTCCTTTAAGAGGCACTGCTGTTCAGCTGGCAGTGCTAAATAGAAACTAGAAATATCCAGCTAAGTAAGAACCATTTATGGCAATGCAGGTACCAGCTTCCACAGTTAGAAAGGTTTAATGAAGTTTTCAGTCATGAACCTCCAACCAGGGTGCAAACTTTGGGCTTGGCTTTCATGACTGGATTGGAGAGTGGGTGGAGTCAGCTACATGGTATGTGGAGGACCCAGGTATAGCTGAATAGTCTAAAGTTTGCTCATGCAGCCAAAAAGGCTAAAAGATATGCAGTAAAAGAGGCCTACATGGAAGAACCTCTAAACAGGTGTGCGTTACAATGTGTGTGTAGGCTTAAGAAAGAAAGAAAGTGGGTATAGGAAGTTATAGAAAGAAATAAAGAATTAAAAAAAATAAACAGGCAGTAAGAGTAATATAAAAGAGAAAGCCATGTAAAGATGGGAAACACACAGGGAGTCCAGATCCCATATAGTATTGTGTTGATTTTGAATTTTTTGATTGCTGAAAAGCAAAGGACAGCTGCTGAGAGACCTGGAACTGAAAGAGGGACTGTGGACATAAACCAGCCTGGATATTTTAAGAATGGCTTAACTTTTAAAAATTCAAAAATGCATTTGTCAATGGAAATCAGTGATGCTTTGGAGAATTTTTTTTTTTGTTACCACAGGAATCAAGAGGCTGTGGATCCATTTGAGGTTGATTTGGATCTGATTTGATCAGGGGAGACCTCCTGAAACTTGAGAGGTGACACCTATCAACAAAGGTTATAATTGTTCTTCCCAGGACTTGGCTGTTATCTCAGATTTCTCTCTGGGACCCTAAAAATACTTCACACACATTCAGCAGAACACAACATCCACATCTCAGAAGAAAAGGGAGTGTGGGTGGTCTTTGGTTAGTTTGTGGGTCTGAATGTTTGTTATATTTAGGGGGACATAGGAATATGGGATAAAAAGACAGCTATCAATCTCAGATATTTTGCATTAGCATGGATTTTGATATATTGATACATATTTAAATTCAATTTTGCTACACTGTATATATGTTTTTGCTCTTGTTTAAAGGACTTTTGTATATTTAAGGTAATTTTTGTTACAACACACTGTATATATGTTTCTATTCTTGTTTAAAGGATTTTGTATATTGATACAAATTTAAGGTTATTTTTGTTACAACATATTGTATAATGTTTTTGATTTTGTTTAAGGTATTGTACCTATGCAGTTCATTTAAAAATGTAAGGTAAAATTTTAGTTTTTGAAAGCTATTATTATAAACTATTTAGGATAATCAAGAAACATAGGACAGAAGTTAGTCATCTATAACAATTGAATTTGTAGATATGCTAAGTATGTTTTCCAGATCATAGAGATCATAGAAAGATGATCTTCAAACACTTCAAAGACCTATAGAATATAGCATTTAAAAGTTTTGTTAATTTAAGTTTTTTATGATAATGAGACACATGTGCTCCTGAAAGCACCAATTTACTTCAGAGAAATATGGGCATTGAAGTTTGCTTTCATTGTGGCAAGGTTAGCTACTGAGCAAAGAAACTGCTCTTGTTTTTGCCTGCTGACTATGTGCTGTGCAGACTGGACATGTGTTACCCACAGGAAAGTGACTATTGCAAACTTTGCCAAAACAAGGTGGAGTGGTCATTCAGGGTTCCTGCTTCACAGCAGTAAAGTACACAAAAAAAGACATTATCCAGTACACAAAAAAAGAACTATTGAACTTTGCCAAAACAAGGCAGACAGTCCTTCAAAATTCCTGCTTTATAGAAATGTCTACCAGATACTATGGGCCTGTAGGCTGAAGATGGAGCCCCAACATTGCAAAGGAAGACTGTCCTGGTAGTCATATGTCTGTCATTTTTAAAGTTTTTGGAAGTCATTTGCAATGCACTCTTTGTTTACTTAAATAATATTATATCCTTCTGGTGCCTTTGATGGAATTAAACACTAGATAGTTATAGTTGCAGTTTTTCTTAGATAAGATAGAAAGTAAGTTAGGTATAAAATGTTTGATTTACTAAGGTAGGATAGATAGATTATGGAGTATTTTATTTAAATTTACCAGACAGAAATGAGTTGGGACTCAGCACACTGTGACTGTAATCTTTACTTGGTAGCTGTCCTTGTTGTGTACAGTCTTACTATGGTAAAGTGAAAACTTTTCATTTTTGTTTAGAAAGAAAAAAGGGAAAATGCTGGGGAATGTTTTTTTAAGGTATGTTGCTTTTGTTTTTGCTGCATTTGTTTAACTCTGTGAAGCTATGATTCTTTGCTTATCTAAAACACTTGATGGTCTAATAAAGAGCTGAACAGTCAATAGCGAGGCAGGAGCAAGGAGAGGTGGGGCTGGCAGGCAGAGAGGATAAATAAAAGGAGAAATGAGGAAGAAGAGCAAGAGAACAAGGAGAGGAGGACATCAGGGGCCAGCCACCCAGCCAATCACAGAGAAAGAAGTAAGGTGTAAAGAAACAGAAAGATAAAAGCCCAGAGGTCAAAGGTAGTCGGGATAATTTAAGATAAGAAAAGCTGGCAAGAAAAGGCTGGGCATTCATAACAAAGAATAAGCCTCTGTGTGTGATTTATTTGGGAGCTGGGTGGGGGAGCCCCCCAAAAGACAAAAGAGTAAAACATCACACAGCAAGAGTAAGTATTTGGCAGCAACTGGGAGGGTATTCCTTTTGTCCCTTGTCCTTGGAGTTGAAAGAAGCCTGTTGAAGAGGGACAGGGCTTCTGTGATTCCAGGATGTAGACAGGAGTGGAAAGAGGGGGTTGGGGTTCAGGTCAGAAGGAGTGGAGGCAGCAGTTGTTGGTCCATTTTTAACTGGGATGTAAATGCAGGATGGGGAAAGGAAGGTTGAAGAGCATAGATGAGGTTCAACCAAAAGAGATGTCAGGAGACTGAGTGGCTAAAGGCCTTCATGTCCCCGCTGCCTTGGGCAGCATCAGACAGTCATGTGGGTGTTTTCTAAACCACTTCTGGCTATTCTTTGTCATGTATTTTCTTGGTCCAGGGGGTACTGGCCTGATCATGCCGTGGGTTTTTCTTTCTTCCTTTTTCCCCCTTCCTTCTTTCTTCCTTCCTTCCTTACCACCCTCCCTCCCTTACTAGGACCTTCCTTTCTTTCTCTCTCTCTCTCTCTTCTTTCCTTTCTTTCTCTTCTTATTTTTTTTGATGTGTGCATCCTCCTGGTCCCCAAAATCCTGCAGTGATGGCAGCTTCCTCTGTCCTCTAGTCAGGCAGGAGAAAGGGCAGGCCAGGTTGGGAGAGCTGACTATGGGTGACTCGGCAAAGCCCTGGGGCCAGGGCAAGAGTAATAAATCCAGGAGGCGCTGGAGAAGGTGATAGCCTGAGGTAGCTGCTGTGTAGGTACTGTCAGAGTTCCAGAAAATCTGTCTTTGGGTTCTTTTGTTTGTTTGTTTTGTTTTTTCCCAGACAAGGGTTCTCTATGTTGCTTTGGAGTCTGTCCTGGAACTAGTTCTTGTAGACCAGGCTGCCTCAAACTCACAGAGATCCGCCTGCTTCTGCCTCCCAAGTGTTGGGATTAAAGGCGTGCGCCACCTCCACCCTACCTGTCATTGGGTTCTTGAGAAGCCAAGAAATCCTCATTGCAGGATCAGAACCCCTGCTCGGCTCCCTTGATTCTAAAATGGAACGGTACTCCTAGAACGGTCTCTTAGGAGGGACTTACCAACCTGTTGCTTGTCACCTTTTAGTGGTGCTCTGAGACAGGGTCTCATGTAGCCCGTAGCTTTGCAAGTCACTGTATATAACTGATGATGGCCTTAGTTCCCCATACTCCTGCTTCCACCGTACAAGCTCTGGGATGGCAGGCATGTGCCACCACACCTGGTTTTATGCCGCACTGGGAACTGAACCTAGGGTGTCATGCACACTAGGCAAGCGCTCTACCAACTAGTCTGTAGCCCAGCCCTGAGCAGAGCTCTCTCCATGGGTCCAGAGAGAAAGCTGTAGCCCTTGGGAGCCTTTTCCTTCCCTCTGCTGCCTAGTCTTGACCCATTGGGCATTGACTCCTTTCTGCACACGCATAACTTCCCATTTCTGTTCCTTTCTGTCCCTTAACAGAACCAGTCATGTCCTCCTGTTGTAATGAGGGGCTCGGGCTGCGTTCCCGGCGCCGGGCCCCTTGTGCCATCGGGCTCCCGGTGTGTACCCGAAATAATTACACGGAAACTGTATTCATTGAAATACTGCCTGGCCCATTAGCTCTAGCCTCTTATTGGCTAACTCTCACATATTTGTTTAACCCATTTCTAATCATCTGTGTGTCACCATGAGTCGTGGCTTACTGGCATGAGTCTAACCAGTGTCCATCTTGTGCTGGAGAAGCATGGCGTCTGCCTCTGCCACACTGCCTTCTCTCTCCCCGCATTCCATTCTATCTACTCCGCCCACCTAAGGGCTGCCCTATCAAAAGGCCAAGGCAGTTTTTTTTATTTAACCAATGAGGGCAATATACAAACAGAAGACCCTCCTACACCATCCTCCCAAATCTATTCCCTTACCAGAACCAGTCATGTCCTCCCAAATCTATTCCCTGGGACTCTACTATACCCATGTGTAGGGGAGAAGCACCTGTAGATGTTTGCCCCAAGTAGGGGCCCTGATTCTGGTCCCAGGTTTCTGTTGTCATGAGGGTTGGGTCTCAGCCACTATTTTTCTAACAGTGCCCCAGGCAGAACTAAAGGCCGTCCTGCCTTTAAAAAGCCCAGGGTGTCTAGAGAAGGAGAAGGTCTGCTCTCTAGTTCTCCCTTCTTCAGATGTCCAGTATCTAAGTGAGGAGACATGAGGTCTCAGCCCATGTGTCACCTAGACAATTTCTCCAGCCCCTCTGAAGTATGGCACTCCTGGGTATTGCTTGCTCTAAATGGATGTTCTGGAAATCTGGGTCATTACCCTTCCTAGCTCCACTCCTGATTGCTACTGAATGTGTTCTGGACATGACCTCAGGACCACCTTAAAATTACCTACAGAGCCCCCAAGACCTGCTACCTTCCATGTTAGTGATGGAGATGACAGTAATGGTGGTGGCGGTCCCAGTGAAGATGGCAATGATGGTGGCCGCTATGATGGTGATAGCATAGTGTACTCATGATGATCATGGTGATGATCTTAGTGGTTACCAGTAATAAAGACACAGATGCTGGTGATGGTTGTGTTGGTGAAGGAGGGTGGTGATAATAGTGATGAGGAAGATTAGTAGTGGTGGGGGGATGTAGTGAGAGTGATGATGATGGAAATGTGGTGATGATGAAATGGTGATGACAGCAGTGTTGGGATGGTGATGATGATATGATAGTCATGGTGGAGATGGTGGTGGTGAGGATGGTGTTGGTGTTGGGGATGGTGTTGATAGCAATGATGGTGGTGGTGATGAGGATGATGATGTCAGTGGTGGTAGTGATGGTGATGATAGTGATGACGGTGGGGTTAGTGATGGTAAGGAAGGTGGAGATGATGGTGATGATAGTGGGGTTGGTGATGGTAGGGAAGGTGATGGTGGGGATGATGGTGGGGTTGGTGATGGTAGGGAAGGTGATGGTGGGGATGATGGTGACGATGGTGGGGAAGGTGATGGTAGGGAAGGTGATGATGATAACGGGGATATTGATGATAATGGTGATGGTGGTAAGGACTGTGGTAAAGGAAATGGCCATGATGATGGCAGCTAATGGCCATTGGCTCTTGAGTATGTATTGGTCACTATTTTGAGCCCACCTTTTTAATCATTCTGACATTATTCCTGAACAGGCAGACTGTCCCTACACACATATTTGTAGATGTGATCCTAAGGCAGAGCAGTGAAGCCAGGCCATCTGCTGCCTGTGGCAGAGCCATGGGGAGCTGCGGAACTGTACACAGGCAACCACTCTATCCCAGCATCTTCCTGCTTTCCTGTAGCTCATTACTGTGCTCTCTCCCATTTCTCCTGCCCCTACACCTTCTCAAGGAGTGCCAGGAAAGTCCCTTTTGTGTCCTTGGCAGCTAGAAAGGTCTGTCTTTGTTTCCGTACACTACCCACTTGGCCTGTTGAGTCTCTAGACCAGATTTGTATGCATGTAGGTCCCTACTAGGCTTTCTTAGACAAAAGTAGCCTCTCCCCCAAGCTGACTTCCAGGGTCACCCCCGCAGTGCTTTCTCCCTGCACCTTGCCTGCCTGCCATCCTGGCTAGCACCCACCAGACACAGGGTTCCCATTGATTCTGGCAGGACTGTAGAACATTCAAGAGCATTTTCCCTGCTGGCCCCTGGGCTCAGGCAATGGCCAGCTACCTGGATGGCTTACTGCCCACCTGGAGGTTGCATGCTGGGGAAAGTGGCTGGGGTGGCCACAGGCTGCCAGCTTGGATAGGCAGCTGGGCTTGAAGGCCAGTGTACTTGTGGCTTTAACTGGGCCCCCATGGGAGTACCCCTTTCAGACCCTTCTGCCCTACTCCCTAGCTCCCTGCTACCACGGATGGCGCCTATGGCTCACTAAACAAATCTGCCCTAAGTAGGTCAAGGAGAGTGCCGAGTGGCTGGCTCCAGCTCTTCCTTTCCTGTGCCCAGCGGCTCCTCTAAGTCTGGCCTCTCTGCTCCAAAGGGACTTTGCTCTCCTTGTTATGTCAAAAAGATATTTCATGTTAAAATTCAACGCAAGATGTTAACCAGCCATAGGAACGAGGCTGTCAAGACAAGGGCTGCTTAAACAGGTTGAACTTCGTACCGGCTTGTTCTGATGAGGGTCCTGCCCACGCTGTGACCAGCTGGAGTGTTTGGACGTGGCTAGAGAGAATACTGCCCCATCCGCTGTGGCATCCTTCCCTGCAGCTCTCTCCAGGATCTCGGTGTGTCCTGGGGATCCCACCTTTAACTGCAGAGTACACATATGTGCTTGTTGGGAGGGTGGGGGAGTGGGAGCTAGGAATATCTCTTCAGAGGAATGGTTTTAAGAAGGTACCAGACTGGCTGTGGCGGGGGAGGTGGGGCGGTGTGCAAATAAGTAGATTTTGGCAGGTAACTTCATCTCACTGGGAAACAAAGTGGTGGTGGTTGGCTGGCAGGATTAAACACCAACCCGGGGTTTAATCGGGGTCTTTCTTCTTGCATTTTGTGGACCGAGACCTCACACCTACTAAGATCAGAGAATTCAGCCCTGGCCATGGTTTCAACAGAGCTCACAGGTTCTCCTGAGCCAGCGAGGGCTGGCAGCGTTCAGTGCCTGTTCTGCTTGTCCCTTGGAGAAGTCAGTTACCCTCTCTGCATCTCAGTGTCCTCCCCTGGAGCACTGATGATAGTTCTGCTCTCGTGAGGCTCTGGTGAGGGTTGAGTTTGTGTCAATAACTTGCACACATCCCTGGCACGCAGTGAGCACATTGTTCATGCTGTTGCTAGGGTTATTAGCATGATTATTGTCATCATTAGTTTCAATTGTTTTGACAAGGTGGCTTGCAGGTAACTCGTGGGGGCCTCGGAGGCTGAACTTGAGAAGTGCTGCGGGAGCTGTGGCCCAGAGTCAGGTCAGGGTTTGGAAGCAGAGCGGAGCCCCACGCTGTTCGCCACAGAGCGAGGCAGGTGAGAATCTGGGTCGAATATGAGTCATCTTTTCACATATGGCTAATGTGTGCTTGGTGACTCTAAAAGAGACCTTCTGTTTTTGTCTGTTGAGGACACCTGTGAGGCAGATGCTGGGGGAACTGGGCTCCTGAGAACTAAACACAATTGGCTCACTCCCAAGCGTGCCTTTTCGGTAGAATCTAAAAGAGGGTTTGGGGATGAGCTGGAACATGCCACGTCCTGTCTCCTGCAGAGATATCTCAGCCTATGCTCTGTGATGCTGCCTCTCTGTCACTCCTGGATGGGTCTTCATCCTGCAGATAGCCTCTTTCTACACCCACACATGCTCATGCTCATACATGTGTACACAACATGCCTGTACCACTCACCCACACCCACACATTGGAAGGACACAAGGGGCAGCATTTTGAGCAGATGGAATCAGAGAGGGCGAGGCTGTGGCTGTGCAGCCAAATGGACCTTAGGTATTTTCCCACCCCCTTCCCTCCTTCCCCCCCCTCTTTTTCTTCCATTCATTTTTTTCCCATTCATCTGCCTGCTGGTCCCATCCATCATTCTATCTGCTGGTTACTAAAAAGCTTGAGGGGCTTGGGCTGTGGCTCAGTGGGTAGAGTGCTTGCTTAGCGTGAGAGCCTGGGATTGATCCTGCAGTGCGCGCCTGTAATCCCAGCAGTAGGGAGACGAAAGGAGGATCAGCAGTTCAAGATCATCTGTGCTACAGAGAGTTCAGAGCCAGCTCGGGGTGCAAGAGGCCATGTCTCATACATAAATAAATAAGTAAACAAGCACATAATACATATATACATACACACACACACACACACACACACACACAAGCAGGATAGCTTGTATTGGGCCTTGGCACAGAGCTCTGGGCACAGTCTGGGGGATGATGCACCAGTGTCTTGGGAGGTGGGAGTAGAGGGCCTCAAGTGTAGGGTCATCCACTTGCTTCTGACATGAAGACAGAGTCTATCAGGGTAAGGGCTGGCACGGAGGGAGCTAGCAGGCAGAGGTAAGAGGGCCCGTGGGCAGCAGGCCCTCTTCAAGGAAAGGATGCATGCACCTCTGGGGCTGGGAAGGGTCTATCCAGAAGACCATTGTGTGAGCTTGTACAAAATGGGCAGGGTGGTGGGGGAAGAGTGGGGACCTGTTTAGTCCCAGGGTTGTCCATATAGAACCCTAAGGGGTCTCATAAGGACTTAGGACAGAACCTTGTATAGGACATCTAGAAACTGCTTTTGCTAAAAAGCATCAACTCAACTCTTCACTTGGCCCAACCAATAAGAGCAAGACTTAAAGGAAGAACAGACCACCCTCAGGATGAGAACAGTTATCTGTCATGTGGAAGCTATACCATAGGGCAGGTCATCTTGTAGCAACCCAATTTGGCCCCCTGGGGTGATTAACATGTATAACATTTTCTTCTTAATAAACGACAATAAGCAGGGCAGTGGTGATGCTCACGTTTGATCCCAGCACCTGGGAGGTAGAGGCAGGAGGATCTCTGTGAGTTCGAGGCCAGCCTGGTATGTAGAGCAAGTTCCAGAACAGCCAGGGCTGCACAGAGAAACCCTGTCTCAAACAACAAAACAAACAAACAAAAAATAACAACCAAAACCCAAACTAAACCAAGCCAACCAACCAACCAAACAAACCCACCACTAACAACACACTCATTTAAGGATTTTTAAAACAGTGGTTTATTTTACTCTGTGTGCGTGTGTGCGTGTGTGCGTGCATGCATGCGTGCCTGCCTGCCTGCCTGCCTGCCTGCCGAGGCTATAAAGCTTTGGATTCCATGGAGCTGGAGTCGCAGGAAGTTGTGATCACATGACATGGGTGCTGAAAATTGAACTCAGGTCCTCTGCAAGAGCAGTTTGCACCCTCGGCTGCTGAAGTCTTCCCTGTAACAACTTAAGGACCGCCTTGCAGGACCTGTTGTATTAATGACAGGGCCAAATCTTGACCAGGATTGCTTACATTAGTACACCTCTCATCGTGGTTGCCCTAATTCTCCTTCTATTCAAAGCTAATTATACCAGCACCCCATGGTAAAGTCGGGGGTCACTGAACCCGTTATCTGTTTATCTTTCCAGAGGCCAGTGTCCAGCTTTCACAGCCAAGCAGAACTCAGTGCCATTGACCCAGACAGGACAGCCCAAGGCCCAGGGAAGCTTGAGAGTTCAGTGTGGGTCATTCCGGAAGTTAAAAGATGACTAATGAAGGTTGCCAGGGCACAGCTGATGTTGGGAGGGTCCTGCTGCTGTCCCCGACTCTAGGAGCCTTGTGAGAAGAGACTGTGAAGCTCGTGGCTGGTGACTGGGCTTGCTGTTGTGGCCTCAGCTGGTCACTTGGCTGAGCTGACAGGTTGAGCTGTGTGACTTGGCCCCTGAGGTCTGTTTGATGTGGTCTATAGGCTGTGATTGAAAAAAACCCAGTCAGTGGTGAACACTGGGAGATTTCACATAAAAGCTGTCTTTTCTAAGTTAAAAAAGAATTCTCTGGGCTCATGAGTGCCACAGCAACAACTGAACGGACCTGAGTTGCTAAGGCCTTCAATTGCACCGGTGAGCTCTGCACTGACCCCTGCAGGTGAGCACAGTACTGCCCCTCCAGGCCCTGCCCTGATAGGCCTTCTGCCTCTTGCAGGTGAGCCATGAACTGTTCAAGAAATCCCTGTACTGTCCCCTTCAGGTCAATCCCTGCATCGCCCCCTGCAGTGAGCCTTGCACTGCCCTCTGAAGGCAGCTATTAAAAGTTACCCTTTACTCAGACTGCCTGTTTACCCAATGAGTTGTTTCTTCGCCATCTCTCCTCCTCTGGCCTGAGATGATTTTCTGACTATCTATATCTTCCTCCCTCCCTTCCTTCCTTCCTTCCTTCCTTCCTTCCTTCCTTCCTTCCTTCCTTCCTTCCTCCCTCCCTCCCTCCCTCCCTTCCTTCCTTCCTTCCCTCCCTCCCTCTCTCCCTTCCGTCCTTCCTTTTTCTTTCTTTCTTTCAAGCTGAGACTGCACATTCGTTTCCCAGCCACCCAGACAGAACAATCACACAGAAACTCTATTAATTACAATACTGTTTGGCTGATGGCTCAGACGTATTTCTAGCTAGCTCTTACATTTTAATTTAACCCACTTCTATTAATCATTATATCACCATGAGGATGTGGCCTACCAGTAAGGTTTTGGTGTCTGTCTCCTTTGGCAGCTATGTGGTGTCTCTTTGACTCTGCCTACTCTCTCTATATATCTCTGTTTGGATTTCCTGCCTAGCTTTATTTTGCCCTGCCATAGGCCAAAGTAGCTTCTTTATTAACCAATGGTAATAAAACATATTCACAAAATACAGAGGGGAAACCCACATCATCTCCCCTTTTCTGTCTAAATAAAAAGAAAGTTTTGACTTCAACATAGTAAAAATACATATAACAACAGGTATTAAGCAAGAGTTATAATTATAATATTTAGTCTATTTGTATCTGGCAAAATTAAAGAAAATATTCTATCATCTATTTTATCTTTGTGAATCTAAAGCTTGGTAACCAAATTATCTTTTATTATAACTAAAGAAAACTATAACTATCTAGTCTTCAACTCCATCAAAGACCCCAGAAGGCTATAATATTACCTAAGTAAACAGAAAGTTCATTGTAAGTAACTTCCAAAACTCTAGAATTGACAGAGACATCTCACGGCCTGGACAGTCACCCAAAGTTCTTCAGTAGTGTTGGGGCATCCATCTTCAGCCTACTGGCCCATAATATCTTGCAGACTTTTCCATGAAGCAGGAAATTTGAAAGACTGTTTTTGCCTATGTTGGCAGTTTGTCAGTCATTTTTTTCCGTGTCCTGCAGAATGTCTGACAGATTCTTTCATGAAGCAGGAATCCTGAAGGACTGTCTCACCTTCTTTTGAAAAGTTCAGCAGTCATGTTTCTGTGGGTCCTGAATGTCCAGTTCATACAACATACTTTCAAGCAGTCCAGGCAAGAGCAGTTTCTTGCCCAAATGGCTAGCCTTGTCACATTGAAGACAAATTCCATAACGAGTTTCTTCATTGTCCATCAACCTCTCTGAAGTAATTGGTGCTGCTAGAAGCAGACATGTCTCACTGATGAGAAAAGTCTAAGTTCTTAAAATCTTTTAAATGTCATTTTCTGTACGTCTTTGAAGTATTGAAGATTATCTAACTGACATATATCTCTATACATCTAGAAAACCTAACTAACATGACTACAGTTTGATTATTATAAGTGATGACTATATAGGTGACTATCTATTAATCTGTATTTCTTAAATGAGCTGCACAAACACAATACCTTAAACAAGAGCAGAAATACATATATACAGTGTAACAAATTTGACCTTAAGTTTGTATTAATAGACCAAGATCAATACCACGGCAAAGTATTCATCTTTGTATCATAGCTCCCCCCACTGTTTTAGAAAGAGATTGACTGCAACCATTTAACCATTTATAGTCAACCCCTTTTAAATGAAAACAAACATTTATAAATAATCATTTTGGGAATTTTGATGTAGTTTTCTCCAAACTGCTATTTATTGGGTGAAATAATTTTAGTCTGGAAGGAATCCACAGGTTTTTTATCTTCTGTGGAAACAAAAGCAGAACCTCTTTTCCAAAGAAACATCCTTAGACTCAAATTTTGAAGTCAAGATACCTTTAAAATATATACATTGGTTTAGTTTAGCAGTCTGTACAATGAAATGTCTCTCTGTATTTGACTCATTCACACTCAAAAAAATTCAAAGAAAACACAATAATATGCATAATCAAGATTCTCTGTGTATATTCCATCTTTATGTGCCTATTTTTTACTTTATTACTTTTTAATATTTATTTTATTATTTTTACTCCTTTAATCTCTGGCTGTCTCTTCTCTCTCTCTTAAGTCCATTTATCCAATACTGTGACCCATCTAGAGATCTTCTTTTTTGTCTGAATCTGTCTTTATTGCACACTCTGTAATCCTTTTCTGACCAGGAGTGCTCTTAAAATGCTAAGCAGTATGGCTAGGACTAAGGCTGCTTTGCCTTTTGGCTCCACCCAGTCCAACATGGTGGAGGCATGTTCACTGCCAGCTCTGCAAGCCATGCTCACTGCCCCAGCTCCAGGGATTCAGTGGGTCTATTTTGCCATTAAGCAACTTGTAGCATTCTACTCACAAACCCCATTTAAGCAGGCCTTCTGAAACATCCAGAGCCATTCATGTTTCCAGCATGAACCAGGAAGTTGGCTCTTAAAGGAGCCAGGCAGTTTTTGCTGCTAACACTGAGTCAGGAAGCCATCTTTTAAAGAATCACGCCTCTGCTTGCCTCTAGCAAACAGAGCCCACCCGAGAAAATGCTGCTACCAAAAAATTGTGCTTAACTCTGTTCTTTTGTGTCTAGAATTTCTTCCCAAGTCCTCTCAGGTTTTATATGGATGTAGCTGGTTCATGTTGGCACCATTTGTAAACTGAGACTGCATATTCATTTCTCAGCCACCCAGACCCGAATAATCACACAGAAACTCTATTAAACACAATACTGTTTGGCTGATGGCTCAGGCATATTTCTAACTAGCTCTTATATCTCAATTTCATCCATTTCTATTAATCAATGTATCACCATGAGGATGTGGCCTACTGGTAAGGTTCTGGCATCTGTCTCCTTCAGCAGCTATGTGGTGTCTCTTTGACTTTGCCTACTCTCTCTCTATATCTCTGTTTGGATTTCCTGCCTAGCTTTATTCTGTCCTGCCATAGGCCAAAGCAACTTCTTTATTAACCAATGGTAATAAAACATATTCACAGCAATATAGAGGGGAATCCCATATCACTTTCTTTTGTTTGTTCTTTCCTTCCTTTTATTTTTCTTCTTCTTCTTCCTCCTCCTCTTCTTCTAGAAATTATATGTATGTGTGTTCATACATGGGTATGAATGTAAGTGAGTGCAGGAGCCCACAAGAACTAGGGGTGTTGGATCCCCTGGAGCTGGAACTACAGGTAATTGTGAACCCCCTGATGTGGTGCTGGGAATTGATTTCTGGTCTTCTGGAAGATCAGTGCATGCTCCAATCCCCTGAGCGATTTCTCCAACCTTAATTTCTGTCTGTCTCATTTCTTTTTTTTAGTATGACTTTGACAGCTTTGGGAAATAACACTCAGATATTTTGTAGAGACCCTCAGTTTGGGTTTTTCTAATGTTTTTCTTGTGATCAGACAGGGGATAGGCCCTGGAAAGATCAGTGGATGACAGATATCCTTATCATATACCTGCAAATGTATGCCCAGTGGTACAGATATGCACTAAGGACCCCTACGGATGTTGGGCAAGGTGGTATCTGTCTAGTGTCTTGGGGACCCTTACTAAGATTGTTATAGATCAGTTGCCAGTTTCATCTGGTTTCATCTGCCACAGCAGTATAGATTCTTGTGTTCTCAAAAGAGACATATTCAGACAGGACACAGTAGCAGACCAAGATGTCAGGGTTTGATTAGAGCAAGCAAGGAAGTAGGAACATGCTCTTTAGAAAGAGAACAGGCTATATGAGCAGCTAGGACCCTGACCTTGGCAGACATGGGCTTATGTCTTTCCTCTCTGGTATCTCCTCCCTGGTGTCTTTCTTCAGGGTGGACACTGCTGGGAAAGGGGTGTATTCTTTTCAGAAGTCCATTTTACCCAGAATCCAGTTTACTTTAAGGCTCCCTATAAAATGCAAGGACATGCATCAGAAGGGGAGCTGGAGAGATGCTCAGTGGCTAAGAGTACTAGCTGTTCTTCCAGAGGACCTGAGTTAGTTCTTATCACCCACATTGTAACTCACCCATCTGTACCTCCAGTTCCAGAGGGTCTGATGCCCTCTTTGGGCCTCTGTGGGCATTGCATGCATGTGGTACACAGATACTCAAACACATCAAATAAAAATAATAAGTCATTTTTCAAAGAGAAAATGTGTTAAGTTCACTGGAGGGAAGATGAACAGTCCACTGCATATATTCCCCAGGCGAGCAATTCTTGGAAGACAGAGCTGACCTGGCTAGTTGGCCACACGACTCGCTGTTCTTCACTTCCTGTCTCATCGACTCCAACTATCTCTACATCCTGTTTTGGGACCCTGAGCTGTCACAGCTGGAAAGATCACCACCACCTATGATCCCCTGTGCTGGTTTTGGGAGTCTATTGGTCAGTTCTTCCAGAGCTCTCCCCGTACTTACCACAGTCATCACTCAGGACATCTAGTACTCTGAATCCCTGCCCCAAGCAACCAGATGTGGAAAAACAACCCAAGTACTGTGGTAAGGTAGGGCAGCTCATTTATATGGCACCTGTGCAGAAGGCTGTGGGTTCCATCCCTGCAACACACACACACACACACACACACACACACACACACACACGGAGCTAGCATTGCTGGGACATAGAAAAGTTGAGAGAATTCACTGCAAGTTCATGGCCAGACTCAACCTAACCCTCCTCAGCCCTTTGGTCTCATTATTTCCCCATCATTCCCTCTCCATGCTTTAGCCCCTTAGCCCCTTCTCTCTTGCTCCCTGCTTTCATCCCTCCCTTGAAGTATCAGGAAACAACTCATACTGTCCACCATCCTACCCAGCCCTTTAGTCTCCATGTTTGTACTTCTTCCTCTAACATATACACACAGCTCTTCCCCATGTCCCAATCCACAGTCTCCCATGTTATAACCCCTGATGAAGACAGATTCACCCACTATGATTTGCTGTGGAATAATCCTCTTGTATACTGTAAAGATTTGTCACTTGAATTGGTTTAATAAAACAGTGATTGGCCAGTAGCTAGTCAGGAAGTATAGGTGGACTGACGGAACTAAGGATTCTGGGATGAAGAAGGGCAGAGTCTAGAGAGACTGCAGTGGATGCAGAGGAAGAAGGATGTGTAGAAAGTGAGGTAACAAGCCATGAGCCACATGGTAGAACTTAGATAAGAAATATGGGTTAATTTAAATGTAAGAGTTAGCTAGTAATAAGCCTGAGTTATTGGCCGAGCATTTGTAATTCATATTAAGTCTCCATGTTGGCTATTGGAAACTGGCAGGTGGGAAAGAAACTGAGATGTAAATCATAAAGACCACAGAATCCCACATGAATGTTACCAAGCTGCACGTGTTGAAGTGTATGGGACCAAGGCATATTGAATGAGAAAGTTATGAGTGTTTGGAGTGGTGGCCACTTTGGGCAGTGGCACATGCCTGGGAACACGGGGCTGGCCGTGCTGGAATGGCTCCATTTCTACAACTCAGTGTGGATTTGTGGAGATTTATTTGATTTAACTGAAATTTTTTTGCTGTACTGAATTGGGCTTAGACCTTGTGTACACCAGGCAGATAGATTCTCTTCCACTGAGCTACGTACTCAATCCAGTGATTCTAACTATAATTATAGTGTTTGCTTCAGAGCTTGGGGCAGGGGAAGAGAGTCACTAAGAAGCCCTGGCTGGCCTAGAACTTACATCTGGTTTACTTATTAATATATTTATTTGTGTGTGTGTATTCACATGTGTAGATGTGTGTGTGTGTGTGCATGTGTGTGCATGGGTCCATGTGGATGTTGGAGGACATCTTTGTGCATGTGTGTGTGCACAGGTCCATGTGGATGTAGGAGGACAGCTTTGTGTGTACATGTGTGTGCGTGTGTGTGCATGTGTGTACGTGGATGTTGGAGGATAGCTTTGCGGCTCTGGTTCTCTCCTTCCACCTTTCCAGTTGCCAGACTTGCACAGCAAGCGCCTTTAACTTGCCCATCTGTCAGGCTCTTGGCCATCTATTCATCTGCTGAGCAGTGTTTTGGTTGTTTCCAGCTCTTGGTAATTACAAATAAAGTTGCTATAAATTTGTATATATTAATGGCCACAGTGTCCGCATTTCCTTTCCTCCTGCTGAATGCTCAGGAGAGAGTGGCAGGCCCCAGGGTGGGTTGATGCTGAATTTCCTCATTCCAGTCACTCCACAGTCTGTGGTCTCTGCTACCTTAGTGTCTTGTTCTGCACTGGGCTTTGCATGTAGCCCAGGCAGGCCTTGAACTTGTGATTCTCTTGCCTCAGCTTCCTGAGTGGCGGAGATGACAGGCATGCCACGCTCACTTTGTTGTCGTTTTTTCTTGCTCGTCTTCCTTCCCAGGAGTGCTTGTCCCAGATAAGCATACCCTGATGTGTACCTGAAAATGCAAAGAGCCGCGAGGAGTTAGGTAATTTCTAAAAAAAGAAAAAGGAAAAAAGACAGATGTGATAGTGCAGGCCTTTAATCATGGCACCCTGGAGGCAGAGGCAAGTGGATAATCTTTGTGGGTTTGAGGGCAGCCTGGTTTACACAGTGATCCCAGGCTAACTAAGACTACATAGTGAGACTCTGTCTCCGCCCCCCAATACATAATTTTTAAAAGCCACTAATATTAGACTCTCTGAAGTATGTCTTTCATATTTTTTGAGATAAAAGATGATCATATATATTCCTGATTTCCCCCTTCAACTTCTCCAGGTCTCCCTGCAATGCACGTATCTTTTTTTCTTTTTTATATCCCAGTAAGTCCAGTTAGTGCTGCCCATATTTGCATGGGGGTAAGGCCAGTAGTCACATCATCTATAAAGAATGGATTTTCCCCCAGCAACTGTCAGCTGCCAACAGTTCCTCAGTAAGGAATCAGGCTGAGAGAGTCTCCCGTCCGTCTCCGTCTCCGCTGCTGGTGATCACAGTCGCTCTGGGTTCATGCGTTTGAGAACTACATCGTGTCCAGAAGTCAACATGTCATATCCCCTCCCCATCCTCAGGCTCTTGCATTCTTTCTGCCTCCTTTTCCTTGGTGCTCCCTGAGCCTTGATGCTGGTGGGTTAACACAGATAGATGTCCGTCTAGGGCGGTCACTCAGTCTCCTAATCCCAGCACTTGAACCGACTCTGTGTCTCCCTGCTGACTGCAAAACGGAGTGTCTTTGACCAAGGCTGAGAGTGGCCAGGTATTTTGGAACCAGGAGCCGGGTGGGTATGGAGAGTCAGTTAAAATAATCTTTAGAATAATTAAATGATTGTCGTGAGGGGCATGCGTGTCGCATGCACGTGTTGTCAGGGGACAGCTTTGTGGAGTCTGTTCTCTCCTTCTACCCTTACAGGGGCATGCCTCTATGTCTAGACTCTGCGGGACAAATGCTTTTAGCACTGGGGGTTGAACCCTGGAGCACAGGCATGTGTAACAAGTGCTCTCTCACCGAGCCACAGCCCAGTCCTTTGTTCTTCTCTTTGCAGACTTGTTTGAGCTAATTCTCTCCTTTGTGTTTTCATGTAAACATTAGCATGCATGTACTTGTCATTGTTTTGCTGGTATGTTTCTTTGAGACAGGGTCTCATGAAGCCCAGGCACTCTGGAAATTGCTATATAGCCAAGGATAACTTTGAATTTCTCATCTTCCTGCCTTTCTCCTACATCCTGGAATTATAGGCATCTCCACTTCTGACTGTACTTGTCCGTTTATACAAAGGAGAATGTTGACATGGAGGTTACATCGAATCTGAGAACCAAACTGTCGAGAATTGGTGTTTTAATAATATCGAGCTTCCTAATCCTGAACACAGGCCAAATGTCCATTATTTGTTTCTTTATGAGGTTGTGTCTTTGTTCCTCCTAGCAGCATTCACGAGCTGCCCTTCCTTCATTGATTTATTCCTGGGTATTGCGTCTACCCATGCCACTGTTAAGTGGCTTTTGCATTAACATATTCACTTCTGTAGGTTACTAGTTCCCAGAAATACAGTTGAATTGCAGATATCAGACTTGTATTCTGCAGCTCTGCCAATCTCAATTATTTTAGTAACTTAATTTTGAGCTAGCCCAGTGAGCTGGTTACTTCTTGTTGTTTTTGAGACAGGGTTTCTTTGTGTAGCCTTGGCTGTCCCGGAACTTGCCCTGTAGACCAGGCTGACCTCAATCTCAGGGATCCACCTGCCTCTGCCTCCTGAGTGCTGAGATCAAAGGTGTGCATCATCACCGCCCAGTGAGCTGGTTACTTTTAACTGTCAACTACGCACAACCTAGAGTCACCTGAGAGTCTTACTGAGGAATTGTCTAGATTGGCTTGGCTTGTGGACATGTCTGAGGAGCATTGTCTTTAATTTGTGATTAATGTAGGAAGACCTGTCCTGAATGCGGGGACACCATGTCACAGGCCAGCTCTGAACTATATGTGAAAAACGCTAGCTGAGTGGAAGCAGGGAGCAAGGATGCTTTCTAACTAGAAAGGGAAGGTTTTTAACTCTGACACAGAAAAATTATATTAAATAAGAACAATTATCAGGTAAGAATTACATTCACGATGTAATTCACAATTGCATTTAGCAAATTCAGGGAAAATATTTCATTATCTATCTTATCTTGGTGAGTCCAAAGCCTTGTACCTAATTCACTTTCTAGCTTAACTTGTATTACCAACCCAAAACTATTTTTTTTAGACCTCAAACCTTTTCTTAGATAAACAATTGAAGCTTTTATGTCTCTCAAATCAAAGGCACAGAAAATATATTCAACAAAATCACAGAAGAAAACTTTCCCAACATAAACAAGGATATGCCTATGAAGGTACAAGAAGCTTACAGAACACTAAATAGACTGGACCAAAAAAAAAGTTCCCTAACCATATTATAATCAAAACACTAAACATACAGAATAAGGAAAGAATATTAAGAGCTGCAAAAGATAAAGGCCAAGTAACATATATAGGGAGACCTACAAGAATTGCACCTGACTTCTCAATGGAAACAATGAAAGCCAGAAGGTCCTGGTCAAGCATTATGTAGACATTAAGAGATCATATATCCAACAAAACTTTCAATTACCATAGACAGAGAAAACAAGATATTCCATGACAGAACCAGATTTAAACAATACCTAGTCACAAACCCAGCCCTCGACAAAGTACTAGAAAGAAAACTCCAACCCAAGGAAGTCAGCTACACCCACAAAAAAACAGACAATAGATAATTTCACAGCAGCAAATCCCAAAGAAGGGAAGACACACACACAATAACATCGCCAACAACAAAGACTAAAATGACAGGAACTACAATCACTGGTCACTAATAACCCTTAATGTGAATGGACTCAACTCACCTGTAAAAAGACACAGACTAACAGATCGGATACAAAAAGAGAATCCATCCTTCTGCTGCATAAAAGAAACACACCTCAACCTCAAAGATAGACATCACCTCAGAGTAAAGGGTTGGGAAAAGATTTTCCAATAAAATGAACCTAAGAAACGAGCTGTTAGAGCTGTCCTAATATCTAACAAAATAGACTTCAAACTAAAATCAATCAAATGAGACAAGGAAGGACATTTCATATTTGTCTCAGGAAAAATCCATCAGGAGGAAATTTCAATTCTGAATATCCATGCTGCAAATACAAGGATTCCTTCATATGTAAAAGAAACATCACTTAAGCTTAAATCATACATTAAGTCCCACTCTCACCACTGGACAGGTCTGTCAGACAGAAACTTAATACAGAAATAAGCGAACTAACGAATGTTATGACTCAAATGGACTTAACAGATTTCTATAGAACATTCCATTCAAACATAGAAGAACATACCTTCTTTTCAGCACCCAATGGAATTTTCTCAAAAATTGATCACATACTCAGTAACAAAGCAAACCTCAACAAATACAAAAATATTAGAATAACCTAATGTATCATATCAGATTACCAAGGCAACAATTAATAAATTGGACCTCCTGAAACTGAGAAGCTTCTGTGAAGCAAAGGACATAGTCAACAAGACAAAACGGCAGCCTACAGGTTGGGAAAAGATCTTTACCAACTCCACATCGGACAGAGGACTGATCTCCAAAATATACAAAGAACTCAAGAAAATTGACATCAAAAGAACAAATAATCCAGTAAAAATGGGGCACAGACCTAAACAGATAACTCTCAACAGATGAATCTCAAATGGCTGAAAGATACTTAAGGAAATGCTCAACATCCTTAGCCATCAAACAAATGCAAATCAAAACAACTCTGAGATTCCATCTTATACCTGTCAGAATGGCCAAGATCAAAAACACTGATAACTACTTATGCTGGATAGGATATGGGGTAATGGGAACACTCCTTCATTGTTGGTGGGAGTGCAAACTGGTACAGCCGCTTTGGATTTTAGTATGGCGATTTCTCAGAAAATTAGGAAACAATCTGCCTCAAGACCCAGCAATATTGCTGTTGGTTATATACCCAAAGGACACTCAATCATATCACAAAAACATGTACTCAACTATGTTCATAGCATCATTATTTGTAATAACCAGAACCTGGAAACAACCTAGATGTTCCTTAACCAAATAATGGATAAGGAAAATGTGGTACATTTACACAATGGAGTACTACACAGCAGAAAAAATAATAACATCTTGAAATTTGCGGGCAAATGGATGGATCTAGAAAAAACCATACTGAGTGAGGTAACCTAAACCCAGAAAGACAAATATCATATATCATGTACTCACTCATAAGTGGCTTCTAGACATAAAGCAAAGAAAAACTTACAGTCTGTAACCCCAGAGAACCTAGACAACAAAGAGGACCCTAAGAGAGACATATATGGATCTATATAAGGAAGGAGAAAAAAAATAAAATCTCCTGAGTAAATTTGGAACATGGGGGTATAATGGGAAAAGGTAGAAGGAGAGGGAGAGAAAGAGAGGGGAGCAGAGAAAATGTATAGCTCAATAAAAACAATTCAAAAATGGTTAAAGAACAAACCCACCCATCACTTCTTGGGAATGTGGGTGTCATGTTCCCTAAACTGCTTCCTACTGTCAGTGGCAGGCAATGGCATCTCCAGGGGACCCTGAGAAAACTGAGATAATGATCAAGCACTGGGAAAGCTGTAGTATTTGCTGCCAGTCTCTGTGTAATAGGAAAGCATAGAGCTTATCTGGATTCCTGGCTGGAGTGGTGCATGAGGTTGGAGCGCCTCAGCTCAAAGCCAGTCGCCTTGAAATTGTCCTGAGCAGTTTGTAGTCTTTGGGTGGTGTTTGTCAGCTTAGTGGTTTTACCACAATCCAGGTGGAATTGTTGCTGTGGGGCCCCATCATCCTTTTGGAGAATTCAAAGGTCGCTGTTGGGAATGGTCACAGTTCACTGCAGAAAACTCACACATTTTAAATGTCACATGCAGCAGATCTCAAAGAGGTCAAAGGACCACAATTTGTTAAGTACATGGGGGCATACAAACTTAATTCCTAGTTACCTGATTCAGACTCAAGCCTGAAATCATGTACAGGGAACTAGATGAATTCTTTTTCTAGAATTAGTGAGTACCATTAATATCATGACAGAAAGTATACACATACACACATATATAGATATTAATCATATAATTTGTGAGATAATATTTATACCTTAAGAAAAGTTTTTAAAGAGTCAAAATAAAATCAAGGAATTATTGGCAGTAAAATAGTCCCTTAATTTTGGTTTTCCTTCTGTCACATACCAGGTGGGTATTCTAACATGAGACAGATTTTGGATTTTCCTTTAACAAGCATGCTTGGGTTTAGGAAAAGAGAGATCCATGCTCCAACTCCAAAGTCAGCTTTAATTTTAAAATGAACTTGGACTACCACAAGACCATTTGTCTTACATGTCTGTAGAGAACAGCAGAAACAAACATTGGGAAGATTTATGAAATTTTATCTTGTTGGAAATGTGCTATATTATTAGGCAAATTTATTCATTTTTTGGGACAGATGATTCATCATTTTTATTCAGATGCCTCATTTGTCCAGTGGTCTTCAGGTACCTTAGTTGGATGCCTTCACTATCCTGGACAAACAAAAATAAAACCCTGCCCCAACCCCAAGTTTGGGGAGTTTCTCTTTTTGGCAAGTTATATCAAATGAAAGGCACTTGGTAGTCTTATAAGTTAGTATAGATTAAATGACCATATTGTTTGATGAACTAATCTCTTATAATCGAGGTCTCTCCTGCTCAAATCTAATCTAGTCAGTTTTGACCATATCCATAGCTTTTCTTCTCCTGTGGAAGCAAAAACAAAACCTCTTTCACAACATAACACGTATTCTGGTTTCCATTCTGAAGTCAACACATCCTTAAAGCATACAGACTGATTTAATTCAGCAGTTTTCCCTGCTCTCCAATGTCTCACCACACCTGTCATTCCTTTCTCATTAGTGTTTAAAAAGTTAAAGTCAATGAAGCACTGTGCCATCTATCTCTGGGGTCTTTATTACCCCTTTATATTTATTAAGCATCTCTTTTAAAGTGGGATTAGATATTTCTAAAACTGCTTGCCCTGTAGATTGTATGGTATACCTGTAATATGCTTTATGTTGTAATATGCAAAAAAGTTGTTTCATTTAACTAGAGACATATGCTGGAGCATTGTCAGTCTTAATTTGTACAGGTATCCCCATGACGGCCATAACTTCTAATAAATGTGTAATTACAGAATCTGCCTTTTCAGAACTCAAGCAGTTGCCCATTGAAATCCTGAATATGTACCTATGGTATGGTATACATATTTTAATTTTCCAAACTCTACAAAATAAAACACATCTAATTGCCAAATTTCATTTCTTTGCGTTCCCTTTGGTTTATTTCCTGTAGGTAGTAGAGTTTGGTTAAACAAAGACCAAGTAGGGCATTTCTTTATAATTTCCTTGACTTGTTGCCAGGTGATAGAAAAATCTTTCTTCAAACCCTGGCTATAAGTATGGTGTTTCTTATGAAATTCTGAGGCTTCTAGCACATCTAATACCAGGAGTTGATCAGTTTCTTCCTTACCTTGTACTAGAGGGCCTGGTAGACCCATATGGAATATGATATGTGTCATAGCCAGGGGATCTATTTCTGATGATTTCTTGTAATTGAATAAATAGCAAAGTTAGTTATGAATCATCTAGAATAATTTCAGTAGTTTTAATATGTAAAACAACTCTTTCTGCATATTGAGAGTCAGTAACTATATTAAAAGGTTTAGGAAAATCTAATAATACCTTGAGAATAGCATGTAATTCTGACTTTTGAACAGAGTTATAAGGGTTTTGAGCCACTTTATTTAAATTTCCTGACTTATAACCTGTCTTTCCTGATTATTTGCATCAGTATAGAATGTAGGGACTCCAGAACTTGGAGTTTTCCATACAATGTGAGGAAGGATCCAATTAGTTCTCTTTATAAAATGAAGTCTCTTGCTTTTGGGATATTTGTTGCTAATCTCTACCCCAAAATTACTGCAAACTGTTTGCCAATGTTTGTTTTCTGCCCAGAATGAGGAAATTTCAGCACTAGCAAAAGGCACCACAGTTTCTGCTGGGTCTATCCCTGTTAATTGACAAAGTCTCAATTTTCCTGTCAGAATCAATTCAGAAACCTTTTTACATAGATCTTTAATTATTTTACTCTGTGTGATAAAATATCTATTCTAAGATAGTATCTTCTTTCTGCATAAGATTTCCTGTAGGAGAATGTGTAGAAGGTAAAATAACCAGAATAAATCAATAATAATAATAATAATAATAAATGATCCACATGTGCATCCTGTAATTTTTTTCTACCAGAGCCTCAGATGATAAATTTCTTGCACTATTTAAGTCCTTATCACCTTGTAATCTTTGAAATAAATTACTTAGTTCTTGAGCTGTTAATCTAGTTGTGGGCTGTAGCCGGTTAATATCTCCTAGCATTTTTGAAAATTATTGAGTTTGTAACTGATCTCTCCTGATTTGTACTTTCTGTGGTTGAATTTTTTGTTAACTTATCTTATATCCTAGGTAATTAATGAAATCTCCTCTTTGTATTTTTTTTCAGGAGCAATTTGTAATCCTCAACAAGGCAAAAATTTTCTTCTTCAAATATTTTCTCTAAGATATCTGCAACTGAGTCTTCTAATAGACATCATCTGTATAATGTTAAATTATAAATTGAGGGAACTGTTTATAAATTATTACCAATGGCTGTTAAATAAAATATTGACACAAGGTAGGTTTGTTTAACAACTGTAGTGGAAGAATTTTCCACTGATATCTTGTAACAGCCTGGGAATTATTATAAGTAGGCATGGTGAAGGCAATTTTTTTCTCCATTCTGTTCTTGTAAAGGTATAGTAAAAAAAAAAATCAGTCTTTTAAATCAATCACTATAGTAGACTATCCTTTAGATAATAGATAAGGCAAGGGAATTTCAGGTTGTAAAGAGCCCATTAGTTAAATCATATTAACAGCTCTTAGATCTGTTACAATTATCCATTTTCCAGATTTCTTTTTAATGACAAATATAGGAGAATTCCAAGGACTGGTCAATTCTTCAATATGTTGAGCATTTAGCTGCTTCTGTACCAGATGTTCTAGTGCCTGTAATTTTTCTGATGTCAAAGGCCATTGTTCCACCCACACAGGTTTGTCAGTTAACCATTTTAAAGCTAGGGCAGTTGGTACCTTTGAAAGATCAGCAGCTGTTGTGCCCTGCTTATGTACAATCTGAATGGTTGGTGACCATTCTTGATAATGCCTTTTAATATTTTTCTCAGAAGCATACATTAATTTATGGTTTGTTTCTGATATTGGAGGAATGTTAATCTGGGTTTTCCATTGCTGTAACAAATTATGTCCTATTGTGTGATGTTTTACTCTTTTGGATTTTTGAGGGGCCCTGTAACAGGAGGAGTGGGTTGCTTGTCATCCCGGCTGCCAGGCTATCTAACACCCGAAATAACCACACAGAAACTGTATTCATTTAAACACTGCCTGGCCCATTATCTCTAGCCTCTTACTGGCTAATTCTCACATCTTGATTTAACCCATTTCTAATAATCTGTATATCACCACGAGGTTGTGTCTTACTGGGAAAGATTTAGCATGTCTGACCTGGCAGCTCCTTGGTGGCTCTCTGACTCTGCCTCCTTCCTCCCAAAATGCAGTTCTCTCTTCTCCACCTACCTAAGTTCTGCCCTATCAGGCCAAGCAGTTTCTTTATTGATTAACCAATGAAAGCAACACATAAACAGAAGGATCTCCTACACCAGGGCCCACCACCCAGCTCCCAAATAAATCACCCCTGGAATCTTATTCTTTCTTATAGTATCCCAGTCTTAACTTGGCTTGTTTCTTGCCAGATTTTCTTAACTTCAATTATATCAACTACCTTTTCATCCCAACTTTTTCCTTTTCTTACTTCTGTATATCTTACTTTCACTCTTACTCCATGGCTGGCTGGGTTACTGGGTGGTGGCCAATGACATCTTCCTTCCCTTATTTTCTTGTTTCTCCTCCTCTTCCTCATTTCCTCTTGTGTTTATACTCTCTGCCTATCAGCCCCACTTATCCTTACTCTGGCCTCACTGTTGGCCATTCAGCTCTTTATTACACCATTAGGTGTTTTAGACAGGCAAAGAATCACAGCTTCATCGAGTTAAACAAATGAAGGAAAAATAAAAGCAACATACCTTAAAATAATATTCCCCAACATTTCCCCCTTTTTTCCTTTCCTAACAAAAATGAAAAGTTTTCATTTTAGCATAGTAAGACTGTACACAATAAGAACAATTTTCAAATAAAGATTACATTCACAGTGTACTGAATTCCAGTTTATGTGTTTGTTAAACTTAAAGAAAATACTCCATAATCTATCCTATTTTAGTAAATCAAAAATTTTATACCTAACTTACTTTCTATCTTATCTAAGGAAAACTGCAATTATAATTATCTAGTCTTCAACTCCATCAAAAGCACCAGAAGAATATAACATTATTTAAGTAAACAAAAAGTAATTGAAAATGACTTCCAAAAACTCTGGAAATGACAGTGACATCTGATTCTCTGGACAGTCACCCAAAGTTCCTTTGCTACATTGGGGTACTCATCTTCAGCCTATAGGTCCCTAGTATCTGGCAGACTTTTCAATGAAGCAGGAAATCTGAAAGACTGTCCCACCTATATTGGCAGTTTTTCAGTCACTTTCCTCTGTGTCCTGAAGAATGTTTGGCAGTTTCTTCTGTGAAGCAGAAACCCTGAATGACCATCCCACCTTTTTTTTTTTTTGGCAAAGTTCAGTGGCCACTTTCCTGTGGGTCCTACATGTCCAGTTTATACAACATACTGTCAAGCAGTCCAGGCAAGAGCAGCTTCTTACCCAAATGACTAGATTTGCCACATTGAAAACAAACACCATAAGAAGTTTCTTCAATGCCCATCATCTCTGAAGTAAATTGGTGCTGCCAGGAACAGATGTGTGTTATTGTCATGAAAATCCCTAAATTAACAAAACATTTTAAATGCCATATTCTGTAGGTCTTTGAAAGATTTGACCTACAAATCTTTCTATCTACCTAAAATATGTCTCTATATGATCTGGAAAGCATTCCTAGCATATCTACAAATTTGATGTTATAGATGTTTACTGACCTGTGGTGTGGGAGAATGGTCTGTATTCTGTCAATTATATTTTAAATAAATGCTGATTGGCCAGTAGCCAGGCAGGAAGTATAGGCAGGACAACCAGATAGGAACTAGAGGCGGGTCAATGAGAACAGGAGAATTCTGGGAAGGAGGAAGTCCATTCCTCTGCAGTCCTGACCAGCCACAGAAAAAGCAAGATGTGACTGCCCCGCTGAATAAGGTACTGAGCCACATGGCTAACACAGATAAGAATAATGGGCTAGTAATGGGCTATATAAGTTATAAGAGTTAATAAGAAGCCTGAGCTAATGGGCCAATCAGTTTATAACTAATGTAGACTTCTGTGTGATTTTTTTGGGACTTAACGATTGTGGGAACTGGGCAGGACAGAAAACCTCAGTCAATAGAACTGTATTTCTTGATTATCCCAAATAGTTCATAATAATAGCTATCAAAAACTAGACTTTTATGTTACATTTTAAAATGAACTGTCTATATACAATACCTTAAACAAGAGCAGAAACATACAATATGTGGTAACAAAAAATAACCTTAAATTTGTATCAATATACAAAAATCCTTTATTTTTTTAAGATTTATTTATTTATTTGTTATGTATACAGTGTTCTGGCTGCATGTGTGCCTACACTCCAGAAGAGGACACCAGATCTCATTATAGATGGTTGTGAGCCACCATGTGGTTGCTGGGAATTGAACTCAGGACCTCTGGAAGTAAAGTCAGTGCTCTTAACTTCTGAGCCATCTCTCCAGCCCCACAAAAGTCCTTTAGACAAGAGTAAAAACATATATACAGTGAAACAAAATTGTCTTTGAATTTGTATCCATATATCAAAATCCATGCTAATGCAAAATACCTGAGATTAACAGTTGTCTTTTTATCCTGTATTCTCCAAAATTATACCAAACATCCATGACCCACAAAGTAACCAAAGGCCATCCCTACCCCTTTCCTCTTTGGAATGTGAGTGCAGTCCTCTCCATACTGCTTCCTGCTGTCTGTGGTGTCATGAGCCACCTTTTGGGGGTGATTTCTGCAGCAATCTTAGCCAGGACAGGGGTGTGAGAATTAGAAAAGTTAGGTAGGAGAAACAGAGATAATCACAGAGACACAGGATAGTATCTGAGGGCCACTCAGTGCCTCTTGCATACTGAGTTCTGAGGACTATATCTGTGTTCAGTTTTCCATACACTTTTATACCCCAATACAAAAGGTGGGGGGAAGAAGACAAAAAACTGCTTTAACATGATACAAAGGACAATTAGAACAATTACTTGCTTCAATACTCTGAGACATCAAGCCATTAGTTCATGAGAAATGCATTCTGTTGTTTAGGCAGTGAAGTCACCCTAGACCAAGTATCCTGAAGGTAGCCACTCCCTAGGTGAAACCTCTTATTTCAAAAGGAAGAGCAGAAGTATGCTTGGATTCTCTGACGTTTGGTCAGGGTTAAGTGGATCTACCTCTATGGGCCATCTTAGTGTCCAAAACACCAAGTAACTACACCCTAGGTCAGGGTATATAGCCACAGTTGTTGCCAACAACTTCGAATAAGCTTGACTTTCAGACAAGGTAGAATAGGCTCACATTTTTGGGCCTTACACACTGTGGGTGAAGAGATCCCCAAGAGTCCCTTAGAAAATTTTTGATATAACGACCAAGTCTTGGGAAGACCAGTTATAACCTTTGTTGATAGATGTTATCTGTCAAGTTTCAGGAGGTCTCCTTTGGTCAAACCAGATCCATATCAACCTGGAACGAACCCTCAGCCTCTTGTTTCCTGTGGAAACAAAGTAAAACTGCTTCTCCAAAGAATTTTTGATTTCCATTTTACAAATACATTTTTTTTTTTACTTTTTTCAAGTTAAAGCATCCTAAACTATATAGGCTGGTTTATTTCAACAGCCCCTCTTTCAATTCCAGATCTCTTAGCAGCTGTGCTTTGCTTTTCAGCAATCAAAATATTCAAAATCAACATAATACTATACGGAATCTAGACTCCTTGTGTGTTTCACATCTTTACATGGCTTTTTCTTTTGCTCTTACTGTCTCTTTAAAGACTTTATTATTTTTAATCTATTTCTTCCTATAACTATATATACCCATTTTCTTTTCTTTCTTAAGCCTATATACATAAAACACTGTTATAAAGCACACAGTTGTAAAACATACTGGAATCTATTTAGAGTTTTTCTCTGTCTAGACCTCTTTTACTGTGTATCTCTAGTCTTTTTGGACTAAGCAAATTTTAGACTGATACACCTGATACTCTACCTGCTCTATAGGTTGGCTCCACCCATTCTCAGGATGGGGTCATGAAAGCCAAGCCTAAAGCTTGCAGCCAGGTCAGAGGTGCATGACCAGCAACTGCACTCAACCTTCCTAGAGCCTTAGAATGGTGATGTTTGTGTGGTGGCAGGCAGTTTTATTTTTTGTTGTTGTTCCTACTTAATGTACTGCTGTTCAAGGGCTCACCAGCAGGCAGAAACTCTTAAAGGAGCCGTATAATTTTCTTTTTAGGGTTCTTCAACTTTCTCAGGCCCTACATGCAAATACAAGTCCCACGTTGGAATGCCAATTTGTTGTCTATTTTACTCTTTTGGCTTTTGGGTTCTTTTGAGGGGCCTACCACCCAGATCCCAGATAAATCACCCATGGAATCTTTCTTATAATCTTCCAGCCTTAGCTTGGCTTGTTTCTTGCCAGCTTTTCTTAACTTGAATTATTCCTACTACCTTTTGCCTCTGGACTTTTTCTTTTTCTTACTTCTGTACATCTTACTTTCACTCTTACTTCATGGCTGACTGGGTGGCTGGCCCCTGATGTTCTCCTCTCCTTGTTCTCTTATTTCTCCTCTTCCTTATTTCTCCTTCCATTTATACTCTCTGTCCACCAGCCCTGTCTATCCTTGCTCCTGCCTTGCTGTTGGCCACTCAGCTCTTTATTAGACCAGCAGGTGTTTTAGACAGGTAAAGAATCACAGCTTCACAGAGTTTAACAAATGCAGCATAACCAAAAGCAACATGCCTTAAAATAATTTCCTCTCTGCCCTCTGGCCCTTTACACTTGACCCACCTTGTAGGTTTTTTTTTTGCCTGAGATAAAGTTCTAATCCCTAGAAGCTGAACATTTACCTCCTGAAGAGGCCAATTTGGATGCCAAGAGTTTGATACAATTATCTGCCACAA
Source organism: Ondatra zibethicus (assembly GCA_004026605.1). Taxonomy (NCBI): domain Eukaryota; kingdom Metazoa; phylum Chordata; class Mammalia; order Rodentia; family Cricetidae; genus Ondatra; species Ondatra zibethicus. The sequence goes on from PVIU01001775.1 coordinate 56,007, forward strand.
AAATTGTGTCTACCAAACCCTCAATTTTAAAGCCATTTATATGTTATTTTTTAACATTTGTTTTTGATCATTCATAGAACTTTGTCAAAATACTTATTTTATGGTTTCTCCTGAAAATTTTTCTTTATCAAATGAAGCTGTTCTGTCATCTAGAGTTGTATGGTTTTTCACAACAGTCTTTTAGTTGCTCTTTGGAGGAGTTTCCATGCTGACAGGGAATGATTGAGCCAAATTTGACACAAAGTCCTTCAAGAGGCCCTGTAAGGCATTTCCTGATGGCAAAGAGTTGCCTTGTCTGTCCCATGTTGATCTGTATTCATTAGTCCAATGCCTGCCTTTGCCACACCTTCTGCATATTCCAAAAGACTGTGGCCTTCTGTTTAGATTATCTCTAGAAAAAAACGTTCCTAAAATGACTTGCCTACAATCTCCTTTCAGATGACCTGGTTTACTACAATTAAAATGTTGACCCTTTTGATTTTTCTTAAAGGTTTTAGAAGTCACTTCTATCCAAGTATCATCATAAATGTGAGATTCAGTATCAGCTGTATTTCTAATTCATTCATCTATTGGTGCTGAACTTGCCTTTAAAGGCCTAATCACCTTTTACATTCTGAATTAGCATTTTCAAAGGCCAAAGATTCAATTAATATTTATCTAGCTTCTAGATCTGATCTCATTCTATTTATAGCTGAAATCAATCTTTGTTAAAAAAAAAATCAGTGAAACCTTCTTTTGGGCCTTGTATAAATTTAGTAAATGACTCAGTCCTCTTTTCTGATTCTTCAACCTGTTCCAAGCATTCAAAGCTGGGACAAGGTTGATCATCAAATGTAAATTGTCTTTGCAAATCAGCATACTGACCTTCACTAAGACAGTGATCTTGGGAGATTTTCATTCCTCTAGCCCTACTTCATTGTTTTATGATCCTAGCTTTCTCTCTCATCATGTTTTCTATTGTAACTAAGGGTCAGCTTCCAGCATTGCCGTATCTAAATCTTTCCAGTCTTGTAGAATAATTCTGTTCCAAGTGGACCATGAATTTAACATCTGCTTTACAAAAGGTGAATGCATACCATATGAAACTATTGCTTCCTTAACTCTCTTCAAATCTAACATTATTATAGTATCCCAGTTAACTTCTGAATAACCTTAGAGGTGCATATCATCTGGTGGCCATTCTTGAATGGTAACTGGATAAATTAAGGTTGGTTTTCTAATAACTGTCCCTCTTCAGTTTCATAATGCAATGGTATAGTAGGTTCTGTTCTAAACTCTTTTATGTGTGAATATTTGTCTTAGTTTTATTAGTAGGTCTATCTAAGAATTGTATCTTAATCAGTCAGTGTTTTGTATTTGGCACTGATATCAAACAACTTTTTAAAGAATAAAACATGAATTGCCAAACTGATAATGATTATAATTGACATATGTCAATCCCAGCTAAGTTGATTATCCCTTCATTTAATTGTTACATACTCAAACCATCCATTGTGGAACCATATAGAGACCTACCTCCCTGCATACTAATATTGTTCCTTATTCTTAACATGGGGAAAATCATTTTTTAAAGAACTAACTCCCTCCCTTAAGAATTCCCCATGTCTCACCAGATCTGCTGATGACAACAGTAAAGTGTGAGGTTGGCTGTGGGTGTGCAGCACAGGTAGGCAGAGAAAGTAGGCAGTGCACAGCTTGGCTGAGGGTAGCTTCAGCTTTTGTGTGTAGCTGGGTGCTGAGAGTGTGTGGTGGTGGCAGCAGCAGTAAAAGTCCAAGCAGATGTCAAGGTGGCTGACCTGATGTGGCAGTGGCCCAAGGAGGGGGTCCAGGGGAAGTCTGCAACCCACAGGGAGAGGGACATGCAGAAGAAACACTTGTGGTGGGAAGTGAGGATACAGGTGGAGTCATCTGGCAGTGGTGGTTAACTCAGGCAGTATTTGGGACTCAGACACCTGTGGAGTTTGGGGCTTTGGGCTGGGTGGCAGCTGGAGGATGCTGTAGAGAGGCTATAATGGGAAAACTCCAGATTCACGTAGAGAGCTGGAGGAGGGAGGAAAAGTCAGCTGTGGCTCTGATGGCTGCAGAGCCAGCAGTGAGAGTCTACTTTGTGATCTTGTACCCCGAGTAGGTTACCAGATGAAATGTTTATCAATTATTCTTTGTCAATAAAAACTCATAGTCAGATATTGGAATAAAAACCTGAATGATCAGAGAAGCAGCAGAGAAGTGACCAATGACCTTCTCTCTCTCTCGTTCCTTGATTCAAAAAAGCCAAGAGCCTCTCTAAGCTCCGCCCTACCACTTCCTGTGTCTCTTTATCTGTCCTCAGTCCTTGAAATCCTCTATGGTTAATTTTGGTCAGCTAGTAGGTAGCTTCCATCCTCTGATTCAAAACAAACTTTATTGTCAGTCTTTGGTGTATCAGAATGTGATCAAAATATCATACCACAGTTTTCTATTGCCTTATTGCTCTGATGAGGGACAACACTGAATAGAAACTTCAAGCACTGACCTCCCATTTTCTGCCCCATTTTGGCAGGAAATGTCTGCCTTTCACCCTTTAGGACAGAGTTACCTCTAGGACAGCAGAAAACCACCTAGGCACAGGTGTCTTGTGTCACTTGAGGTATCCCCTTTAAGTCTTCCTCTACTCATGTTGGTTATTGGGAATGGATTTTGAACTTTTGCACATTCTCTCTACACATCTATTGAGAAGAACATTTTATCTGTTTTGAAATTTTAGGGGTGTATATTTGTTGAGATGAGATTTAGCTTTGTAGCCCAGGATGGCTTTAAATATGTAAACCTCATTTACAGACCCGCAAGAACTGGGGTCTGTTCAGGTGGAAGTTTCATCCCAAGCCCCCTTCCCAGGAATTGCCTCAATCCAGACTCCACCCCTGAGAAAGCCTGCCAAATGACGACCCCTCCCCAGATACTCAAGATCACTCCCAAAGGGTATTTAAATAGCAACCCAGAGAACAAACACATGGTTTTCCAGTCTTCCTCTCTTGGGGGGGGGGAGGCTGGAAAGCTATCTGGGATCCTTGGTACCCATTAAACCTGAACTTTTTCTAATTCGTTTCAATTTAGTCTGGTTCGGATTATTGCATCAGCAGAGGGCCTTATGGGGTACAGAAACTTTTCATCTGGAGGTCTCGCTGAGGAGCTGTTTCTCTCACTGGTCAAGGGCCATGTGTTGGGAAACGCCCTCTCCCTGCACCTGCTCTCCACCAGGCTAAGATCGGTTTTGTCAGGTTGAGTTATCTTTCCAAGCCATTGCCTTAGAGGCCCAGGGCCTCATACAATTTTCCGGTTGCCCTGTGAAAGATATGGCAGCACCAGGCTCCTGATCTGTTACCGGGACAAGGACCTGCCTTGTCCTGTGGGGTCCCTTTTTTAAGAGATGGTCTAAGAGAATTTCCCACACCCCTCTGTTTGTTTGACCAAAGTCTACCACAGCGGACGCATGGTGCTAGGCTTCGTCCTGGCATAGACTTGTGAAATGAAGCCCTATGATTCGAAGCCAGATCTCCAAACACCTTGGGCCTTTTACAAAAATTTTTAAATTGGGGCTATCTGACACAATATGTCCTTGCCGTCTAAAAAAATTTGCAGGAATGGGAACAAGTAAACAAACCTCCAACATAGTTTCTGGATACTGTGCTCCTGAGCCCCCATCCCTGCTCCTGCTTCTCTCCCTGTTTGCTGTTGTCTGCATCTCTGCACCCCCCCCTCGTTCCTGGCATGTGATCTGGTCATACTGGGATTCTCTGTACAAAGGATCTGTTCCCCTGTCCTCCCACTCTGAGCTGTATAGGTGTTCCATCCTTGTGTTTCTGTTCTCTCTTACAGCACCTGCTGTTCTGGCCCTCAATGGGACCACCTGGATTCTGCAGCCTACTCCAGGATTTTTAAGTTGGTCATCTGACACAGTTTCCTGGAAAAAGTTTTGTTTGTCTGTCTGGTAATATATATGTGTAAATAATGTGGCCACAGTATGCTGGTTTGTGTCTGTGTATGTATGTCTGCTTGTTTTAAAATCTGCAAAACTTCTAACTCCAGATTACAACAGCTCTGGAAAAATACAACCATGTGGATAGCTGCCATTTTTAGTTGAGGTCAAAGTGGAAATCTCAGCATCATCTTTGGTGAAAGTACCCATGTGTACTGGCCCTACCAAGGAGACATTCCACCTCCAATGTACTTTGGCTTATTAAATATTCCCTCTAATCTTCTTGCCTCTACTGACATTGGTAAGCTGTAACTGACTGGGTAAACTATATGTCCAAATTTAACTTATGTCTAATTTAAATATACCTGACAGGTAATGGTACCCTGATTCTCAAGTGCCTTTATAGATCTGAGAGTATGGCATTTAACAAAAGAGCTTCTTTTGACAGAGACATGCCAGCACCTATGGCTCCTCCAAGAAGATGCATGGTTGCAGAAGACCTTCTGCCTGGAGGCTTGCCTTTGAATATGGCAAAGCCACCCACACAGCAAAAAGCAGCCTTCCACCTCATCAGCTTCCTGGACACTACACTGGGGGATCAATTGTCTCATCCTGCCAAGACAGGTAGACTGAATCTACCCCCACAGGAAGATCTGTCAGGCCTTCTGGGCTCATCAGCTAAAGGCAAGTACTGCTTCTTAGACTGGTACTCGCCAAAGACCACGGGGAGACTTGGGGTTTCCTGGGTAGCTGGAGAAAGCTGTCTCACTACTGCTCATTTACTTATCCCTCTCAGATCTGTCTGATGGCATTTGATGACTTAGGGCACTGGTAGCTCACTACATTAGTTAAATTTCCTGCTAAAAATATAGACAGGTGTGCCTCTTTCACAGGCTTCATGGTTCAATATTAATAGGTTCCAGATGAATCTTCAGAGGTTCAGAGTTTCCAATTTCCTTTAATTGTCTTCTAAAATGTTTGTGCCTTTTAACCTAAAGCCATAGCCTTTTGCTATGACACCAAGATGTAAACAGATACCTGCAGATTCCTGGGAGAAGTTCTACTGCCATGTCAAGAAATCTGGTCTGGCGAAAATTAACAGTCTCCAGAGCCTATTTTGATCCCACCCATTTTTGAGCTTATTTTGCAGGTTCACTCCTCCTTCCTGGGCCAAGACCAACTTATAGAGGGCCCTACAGAAAACACCAGCACCTGCACCAGCTCCTGGGACTCCACCATCGATACCTCTTCTCCAGACTCAAATGGGCACCTACCCAACAACCAAAATCCGGTTTTAAAGGGCATATCTGCTCTGTGTCTCACTCATGTGCCTCTCCTGCACACCAGGGCACTTCTTCATCCCATTCTTTCTGGCAGTTAATCACCCTCCCTATGGCTAGCCCCATTTATAGGGCCAATTATAACAATCAATTTTTTTTCTCCTAGCAACCTGCCATCTCATCTTCCTCAAGGAACAGACGTTTGAGATCTCCATGATGGCAGTTAACTGGATGCCCCTCCAGCCACACCTCCTGCTGAGCATGAGCCCACTAATTCCTATCTCTCCCCTCCCCTACATCACCCCATGCCTTCAGAAAGTAGCCAGACTTGAGCCGGTGCCCCTATACCCAAAGAGTCTGGAATGTTTGGGTTAAAGCCTCACTCTAGTCCCTGGTATTCATTTACCCATAGAGTCTGGACTGTCTGGGCTAATGCTTCATCCCAGCCACTGGCATCCATTTATCCAAAGAGTCTGAAATGTTCAGGTGAAATTTCCATCCCAAACCCCCTTCCCGGGAGTTGCCTCAGTCCAGACTCCACCCCCAAGAAAGCTCACCAAATGATGACCCCTCCCCAGAGATGCTCAAGACCACTCCCAAAGGGTATTTAAATTGCCCCCCAGAGAACAAGCACGTAGTTTTCTGGTTTTCCTTTCCCTGCCCCTCTCTGGGGGACTGGAAAGCCATCCAGGAACATTGGTATCCATTAAACCTGGCCTTTTTCTAATTCGATTTGATTTGGTCTGATTTTGAATATTGTGTTGGCCTTGAGGTTTATCAGGGTGCAGAAACTTTTCAGGGTCATGGTATAAACTGTTATGCCCCAAGTTCAGAACCCCAAAATACCATCAAGAGATGGAATCTGATACAAAAGCAAAGAGTCTTTATTGTGAGTTAACTCAGGCCTCTCTGTCCATCTGGAGCATCAGCAGCTATGGCGGCAGTGAGAGCAGAGCAGGAGAGACTATGAGCAGCATAGGGCAGGGGTTTATAGTGGCCAAAGCTGGGCTTGAGGAATTCCAAACCTGCATAGCTACTGGCTTGGGATTGGCTCAAACTCTCCAAAACTGTATAGTTACAGATTTGGGGTTGGCACGAACCCTGGCTAGGGGTATCTGGACTGAGCTGATTGGCTGTTCTGAGTCTAGGGAAGTTGCAACATTGTAGTCTTAGTATGAGGACACCTGGAGTTGTTTGTTCATTTCTGATTGGCCTCTCCCTGTGGGGTGAGGTGTTGCATGACCCTGATTGGTTTCTCTCAATGGGGTGAGGTGTTGCCTGTTTCTGATTGGCCTCTCCTTGTGGGGTGAAGAGTTCATGGTTCCTGTAGCTATGGTTAAAGTCAAGGGAAGGTCAGGGTCAGTCCCAGCTCACCGACTGGATGGGCTGCCTCCTGCTCAGGTCTTTGTGCTATGGATGCAATTCTGCTGAAGCCTGGGTCTCTCACACTACTACCAGGCCAAGCTTGAACCTTTTGTTTTAAGTTGGTTAATGATTTAATTTGTTAATCTGATTTTCAAATGTTCATTCAACCCGGGAAAGGAGTTCATTTGGTTGCGGGTCCTTTTTACAATGTGTTATTATTAATAGACTGAGGTGTTAATGTTTAAGTTGTTCTGTTTTGTGTTTTGGTCATAGGCTGCAGAAGCCGCTCAGGGTAAAGTACTTGCTGGCATCTGGCATATGTGAGGCTGCTTATCTTCCACACCATAGAAAAGAGAGTTGAGGTCTGTGTTCATCAAGGACACTGATTTTCCACCAATGTTCTTGGCTGGGTTTGCTGAAGGACTAACTTAAGGGAAAATTACCTGTATTCAGCTTTCTGAAAGTTGGTTTAGAATTGGTGCTGTGTTTTGTTTTTTGTTTGTTTGTTTTACTAAAGTGTTTGACAAAATTTACCAGTGAAGCTGTTTGAGCCTGGCGTTTTCTCTGTGAGGAGGAATTAACCATAAATTAAACTTCTTTAATAGACTCAAGGCTAATAGAATTAGCATTTCCCCCTCTTCCTCCCTTCCTCCCTCCTTTTTCTATCTCTGTTATGTAGCTGTTTCCTCCAAGATTGAAACATTCCCTCCTCCTGGCTGGGAAGCGCCTTAATCTGGATGGTAAACAACTCAAAATAGCTTCAGGAAGTTCCTGGAACTGATCAAACTCACTGAATTCCTCCCTGCCAGAGTAAACAGTTAAGGCTGATAGTCCCTCCCAGAGGAAGTGAAGCTCAGCCACCAGGATGACTCTCACAGGAGAAAACCTACCAAGACTGAGATCAGACCAACTGCCTGGAAGAAGCAGAAACCTGCTGAGCTGCCTGGAAGAGGTACAGACAACTCTCCAGCCCATTGCACTGCCTGCAGGCTGCTCAGTGAGCTCCAGGTATCCTAGCTTTTGTGGGCTGTCACCCATGCTGGAGTGGGCCTTGATGCAGCTGTCTTTGAGTAATTCCTACTCCTGTAAGTAACCACTCATCATAGTCTTGTAAGTAATCCCAATAAAACTCATTGTTCCCCCAAGTTGGTGGTATCTGTACTTTGGTCTGTTGTAGGTTCCCTTACTAGGGTAAGTAGATGTGTGTGTGGCGTCTCCCCAGGAAAAGTTTTGTCACTCACTTTTTGTTATGTTTTTGTTTACTTTTTTGTGTGCCTGCATATTGGCCTGCATATATGTGTGTGTATCCTGTGCATGTGTGATGCCTGTGGAAGCCAGAAAAGAACTTCAGATCTTCTGGAGTTGTAGATAATTGTGAGCTGCCTGAACCCAGATCTTCTGCAAGAGCAGCCAGTGCTTTTAGCCACTGAGTCATCTCGCCAGCCCCTTCTTTTAAGAGTATTTATTTATTTTTATAACTGTTTTCCTTGCATGTATGTATTTGTAGCATGCCTGTGCTTGGTGCCTATTGAGGCCAGAAGAGGGCGTTGGATCCCTTGGAACTGGAGTTAGGTAGAGATGATTGTGAGCTGCCACATGGGTGCTGGGACCTGAACCTAAGTCCTCTGGAAAGGCAGCCAGTGCTCTTAACCACTGAGCCGTCTCTCAACCCCCATCTTTTTTTACATTTTTCTTTCCTTATTGGTGTTAAAGATAGAGTCCCAGGCCTTGCACACACTAGCAAGCACTCCACCATCATACCTCTCCTCGTCTTAGCATCTCAAGTGACATTTCTCTTTGTTTTTTTTTAATTGTTTTTATTGAACTATGTATTTTTCTCTGTTCCCCTCCCTTCCTCCTCTCCCCTCCCCTTCTACCCTCTCCCATGGTCCCCATGCTCCCAATTTACTCAAGAGATTTTGTATTTTTTACTTCCCATGTACATTAGATCTATGTATGTTTTCTTAGGGTCCTCTTTGTTGTCTAGGTTTTCTGGCATTGTGAATTGTAGGCTGGTTTTTCTTTACTTTATGTCTAAAAGCCACTTATGAGTGAGGTGATTACATGTAATATTTGCTTTCTGGGTTTGGATTACCTCACTCAATATGATGGTTCCTAGATCCACCCATTTGCCTGCAAATTTCAAGATGTTATTATTTTTTCTGCTGTGTAGTACTCCATTGTGTAACTGTACCACACTTTCCTTATCCATTCTTTGGTCAAGGGGCATTTAGGTTATTTCCAGGTTCTGGCTACAACAAACAAAGCTGCTATGAACATAGTTGAACCCATGTCCTTGTGGCACAATTGAGCATCCTTTGGGTATATACCCAAAAGTGGTATTGCTGGTTTTGAAGTAGGTTGTTCCCTAATTTTCTGAGAAATCACCATGCTTATATCCAAAGCAGTTGTACCAGTTTTCTTTCCAACAAGCAATGCAGGAGTGTTCTCTTTACCCCATATCCTCTCCAGCATAAGTTGTCATCAGTGTTTTTGATCTTGGCCATTCTTATAGGTATAAGATGGAATCTCAGAGTTGTTTTGATTTGGACATTTCTGGGTTTTTTTTTTTTTTAAGAAACTTATTAGTTGCTGGGCGGTGGTGGTTCATGCCTTTAATCCCAGCCCTCAGAAAGCAGAAGCAGGCAGATTTCTTTGAGTTCAAGGCCAGTCTGGTTTACAGAATGAATTCCAGGACAGCCAGGGATACATAGTAAGACCCTGTCTCAAAAAATGATGAGAAAGAAAGAAAGAAAGAAAGAAAGAAAGAAAGAAAGAAAGAAAGAAAGCTCATAACAGTCTATGGCATCTTTGCTGTCTGTAGGGTTTATACTGTTGCTTCATCTCTTATTTGCTAAATTGTCAATGTTCACCACTGTTTGTATAGCTAGAGGTTTATAATTTTGTTCATCATTCCAAAGGATAGACTTCAGTTTTTATTGATTTTCTTTATTGTTTTTCTTTATTATTTCCTTTGTTTTGGTTTCTTCTAGTTAAATTTATTTATACTTGTTCTAACTTTTTTTTTCATTCTTTCTTTCTGACAGGGTCTCACTATATAGTCCTGATGGCTTGGAACTTGCTGTGTAGTTGAGGCCAGACTTGAACTTACAGAGATCCACCTACCCCAGTCTTCTGTGTGCTGGAATTAAGGGCATGTGTCACTATAACTAGAATCTAGATATCTTTTTGTTACTGATAGTTTAAAAAAATAAGATTTATTTCTGGTGTATGTATATGCAGATGTGTAGGCCTCTGTGTGTGTGTGTGTGTGTGTGTGTGTGTGTGTGTGTGTGTGTAGATCAGAAGGGGCTATCAGGTGTCCTCTGTCACCCTCTGCCTGTTCCTTTGAGGCAAGCTGTTTCCCTGAACCTGGGATTCATGTTTTCTTGGCCAGGCTGGAAGTCAGCAAGCCCAGCCATCCTTCTGACTCCATCTCCTTTGGAGCAGTGGTCATAGGTGTGCACAGGATGCCTGGCTTGTCATGTGGGAACTGAACTGTTGGAGGAAGGGGCTGTTTGTTGGTTCCTGGCTGCCCAGCTAGCTTAGACCCAAAATAATCACACAGAAACTGTATTAATTAAATCACTGCTTGACACATTAGCTCTAGCTTCTTTTTGGATAATTCTTACACATTAATTTAACCCATTTCCATTAATCTGTGTATTGCCATGTGGCTATGGCTTACCAGCTAAAGTTTCAACGTGTCTGACTCTGGCAGCGAATCCATGGCTTCTCTCTGACTCTACCCTTCTTTCTCCCAGCATTCAGCTTACTTTTCCCTGCCTACCTAAGTTCCGCCCTATCAGCAGGCCCAAAGCAGCACACCAATGTAGATAACTACATCCACATAAAAACCTGAGAAAGCTTAAAAAGGAATCCTAGACATGAAAGAACAGAGTTAAACATGGTTTGGTAGTGACATTTTTTTTTTTTTTTTGAGTGGGCTCTATTTGCTAGAAGCAAGCAGAGACATGGCTCCTTCAAGAGAGGTCTTCCTGATTCAGCATTAGTAGAAAAAAAGCTGTGCCTTTTTGAAACACAGCTGCCAGCATGAACTCAACCAAGCTGCTTACCATTTTAAAAGCTCTTCAAGGCAGTAAAGAATTACAGATAATGCAATAAGGACAGATTCAGGCATAAAAGAACAGTAAATGGGTCACAATGCTGTATAAATGTATGCAGGCTTAGGAGAGAAGAAAAAGAATAGAGAGAGTTGGAAAATAAGTAAATCATTTTTTAAAAAAGTCTTTAAAGAAACAGAGTATAGACAGTCATACATTAAAAGGAATAAAGAAAAATAAGCCACATAAAGATGGACTATACACAGAGAGTCTGGATTATGTATATTATTGTGCTTTCTTTGAATTTTTTGACTGTGAAGGAGCTAAGTACAGAGAGACTTTTCATTATATGAACCAGCATGTATATTATAAAGGTATCATGACTTCCAAATTTGGGTCTAAGGATATGGTGCTTTGGAAAAGAGGTTCTTCTCTTGTTTCCACAGAGGATGAGAACCTGTGGATTGCTTCCAGACTTTTGTGGTTTGATGGAACAAGATCCCCCAAAGGGCGCCATAATCACCCCCCCAAGATTACTACACCCAATAAACAGCAGGAAGCAGTTTGGAGAAACTATGCCCATATTCCCAAATATTGTTTATAAATGTGTCTTTACATTTAAAAGGGGTTATGATATGGGTATGAATAATTTGCTTTGGTATGGATCTTGGTTTATTGATACAAATTTAAGGTCAATTTTGTTTTATGTATATGTATTTCTGCTCTTGATTAAGGTATTGTGTTTGTGCAGCTTATTTAAAAATGTAATGCAATAAATAGTCATTTATAATAGTCAAGTTTGTAAGTCATGTTAGTTAGGTTTTCTAGATGTATAGAGATATCAGTTAGATAGGTATTCTTCAAATCTTTCAGAGACCTTCAGAATATGACACTTAAAATGTTTTAATAACTTAGGACTTTTCATGACAATGAGACACATCTGCTCCTGGCAGCACAAGCTACTTCAAGAAGAAGATGGGCATCAAAGAGGCTCCTTATGGAGTTGCTTAGCCATTTGGGCAAGAAACTGCTCCTGTCTGGACCTCTTAATTGGACATGCAGGACCCACAGAGAAATGACTGCTGAAGTTGCCTAAAGGTGAGATGATCCTTCAGGGTTCCTGCTTCATGAAAGAGTCTGTCAGAAATTCTGCAGGACACAGAAGAAAGTGACTGATAAACTGCCAGTATAGGTGGAACTGTCTTTGAAATTTCCTGCCTCGTGGAAAAGTCTGCTGGATACTATGGGCCTGTAGGCTGAAGATGGATGCCCCAATGGTACAGAAGAACTTTAGGTGACTGTCCAAGTAGCGAGATGTCTCTGTCATTTCTAGAGTTTTGGAAGTTGCTTACAATGCACTTCCTGTTTACTTAGGTAATATTACATCCTTCTGGAGTCTTTGATGGAATTGAAGAAGTTATAGTTATAGTTTTCCTTAGTTATGATAAAATATAAAGTAGATATAAATATTGTAACTGTAATTCTTGCTTGATACCTGTTTTGTTATATGTAATTTTACTGTTAAAGTTAAAACCTTCCTTTTTTATTTAAACAGAAAAGGGGAAATGGTGTGGGAGGTCGTTCTGTCTCTGTGTTGCTTTTATTGGTTAATGGATAAAGAAGCTGCTTTGGACCTGTTGATAGGGCAGAACTTAGGTAGGTGAGGGAAGACTAAACTGAATGCTGGGAGAAAGAAGGGCAGAGTCAGAGAGAAGCCATGGATCTGCCACCTGAGATAGATGCTGAGAACTTTAGTTGGTAAGCCACAGCCATGTGGCCATACACAGATTAATAGAAATGGGTTAAATTAATATGTAAGAGTTAGCCAATAAGAAGCTAGAGCTAATGGTCCAAGCAGTAATTTAATTAATACAGTTTCTGTGTGATTATTTTGGATCTAAGCTAGCCGGGTGGCCGGAAACAAGTGGCTTCTCCTCCAACACTGAATTCTTGCTACTTGTTTCTAATTTAATTTAATTCCAGGATGGCTCCCAAACATTCCTTAGAAGACTTGAATTCTTTAAAATGTATTACATGATAAATAAGGCTGGGAACTGATAGGGGCACAAACAAGTGGGGCTCTTCATGGTTGTGGGGCAGAGGATGTATGATCATCCTAAAATTTATTTGTGTATATGTGTGTAGTCATGCACACTGTGGTGTGTGTGTGTAGTCATGCACACTGTGGTATATGTGTGTGTAGTCATGCACACTGTGGTATATGTGTGTGTAGTCATGCACACTGTGGTATATGTGTGTAGTCATGCACACTGTGGTATGTTTGTGTGTGTAGTCATGCACACTGTGGTATGTTTGTGTGTGTAGTCATGCACACTGTGGTATGTTTGTGTGTGTAGTCATGCACACTGTGGTATATGTGTGTAGTCATGCACACTGTGGTGTGTGTGTAGTCATGTGCACAGTGTTGTGTGTGTGTGTGTGTAGTCATGCGCACAGTGTGGTGTGTGTGACTCCAATAACTTGTTGGAGTCAGGTCTTTCCTTCTCCCCACCTGTGGGTCCTTCACCTGCTGAGTCATCTTGTCAGCTCAGAGTATGATATTTTCATGAACAATGACAGGGTTTTAAGCAAAGAGAATTGGGTTTGAATTCTGTCTCTTCTTCTACCCTTCCCCCACCTCCATCCCCAGCTCTCACTCTAGTCCAGGCCAGCCTGGAGCTATGTATCTCAGACTGGACTCTATCTTGTAGTAATCCTCCTGACTCAACATCCTAGAGGCTGGAATTACAAATGTGTGCCATCAGGCTCACTTGAACTGTGTTTCATAAGTGGTGTATGTGTGTGTGTGTGTGTGTGTGGTGTGTGTGTGTGTGTGTGGTGTGTGTGTGTGTGTGGTGTGTGTGTGTGTGGTGTGTGTGTGTGTGGTGTGTGTGTGTGGTCTGTGTGTGTGGGGTGCACAATGTGGATGCCAGAGGCCAGTTTATATTCTGAGCAGTATACAGAACCAAGGGGGAATAGATGGATTTGGGAGCTTTGAGGAAATGAAACAGACTAGTGTATGAGAGGGGTCCTCTGAATACTGAGGGACCAAGTTTAGCTCTTGGTGTCTTTGTTGTTGTTTGTTTGTTTCTCGAGACAGGGTTTCTCTGTGTAACAGTCCTAGCTGTCCTGGAACTAGCTCTTGTAGACCAGGCTGGCCTCAAACTCACAGAGATTCACCTACCTCTGCCTGGGATTAAAGGTGTGTGCCACCACCGCCCACCTGGCTGTTTTTTTATTTTAATTGAAAAAAATCTTAAGAGAAATTTACTTAAAAATAACAGCCATCTAGTACAATATTTTTTTAAACATTGTTGCCTGCTGAGTCTTTGTGAATTTCACATCATGCACCTCATCTCACCTCTCAGTCCCTCCATATTTGCCCCTCACCTCTGCAGCAAACACCCAAAAGAATCCCCCCCAATTAATAAAAAATAAACAACCTTCCTTGCTCCTCTGCCTTTCCAACGCCTCTTCATTCTTCCTAGTGGCATCAGGAGCTGAGGGTGTCATGGCGCACACCATTTTATCCGATCAGCCCTGCCCACAAAATATTGATTTCAATTCAAAGCCTCTGGCCTCTGACACACCATCCATTATCACTGGGCTCTCCCTGAAACTCCTCCCGGACATCCTGCCATTGCCCTGAGTCGTGGAGATCCTGTGGCTTTGGTTCTGCAGGACCAGTCTCTTCATGACTCCAGCAGGTCATAGATGGGGTAGATGGTAGGGTGGGCAACCCAAGGCCCAGGCTATGGGTCTGGTCAGTCCGGGCCACTGGGACTACCCCCCTCAGGCACGGGGAAGAGCCAGCTCTCTATTGGGGCCTTCTATCCGGGCTAGGGAGGCAGGGTCAGCTCTTCTGTTGCAGCGTACAGTGAGGGGCAGAGAGAGCTATCCCAGGTCATGGTTCCTATGGTAACACAGGCCATGGACATTATCACAGACCCCAGCAGCAGCAGGAACACAGACCCAGATGTGGCCCTCAGCAGCAGCCCGTGCCTAAATGTCACTATGGCCCTGCTTGATGGCAACACAGGCCATTCAGATGAATATGGAAGACACTTGGACACCAACATAGTCTCAAGTGGCTGTCCAGATGCATGGACCCATGCAGTGGCATTTCATTTGTATTTTAATAAATACATCCTGCCTGAAGATCTGAGAGTAAAACAGTCCCACTGGTCAGCCTTGCAGACCAGGTAATGGTGACACACACCTTTAATCCCAGTGGCCACAATGGTTGCCCTAGAAACTGGGCGGTGCATGCCTTTAATCCCAATGGTCCATGCCTTTACTCCCAGCCCTAGAGAGGATTATAAAACAGGAGATGGATCTCAGACACAATCTCATTCTGAGATTCCTGGAGGTATGATCACCATTTTCAGACTGAGGTCAAGGTAAGAGCCAGTGACCGGCTGCTTTGCTTTTTGGGTCTTCAGGTTGAACCCCAATATCAGTCTCATAGCTTTTATTAATTGTGCAACAGACCCAAGCATGATCCTTGGCTGAATGTCATCATGTCCCCCAGTGGCAGCACAGGCCACCCAGATCAACATGGCCCCATTGGTGGCACAGTCCTTGAACACCAAAATGGTGTCTTTAACCCAGTGGGCTTTGGTTCCCTGTCCATCAACAAGCAAGCTAGTCTCTTCCACAGAAGCCAGAAGCCAGGAGTCACTTGGTACTTCAGAGCTCCTGAATGTTTGTCTTGACACTGGGTGCAGACCCCTTGTGGCCCTGTGTGGTGGTGGGGGCTGGCCTCTCTGGAATGTGACTATGATGAATTAAACTGCCATTGGTCTTGTCCTGTGTTTGGGCCACATGTAAACCGGGGGCAGAGATCTCTCCCTCACAAATGAGCAACAGGAAGTGATTAAAGTGGGCCCCTTTCTTGTAATAGTCACTGCACCTGTAGGGCAGGTGGCTGGGCCAGGACAAACTTGGGCTGGATCCCAGCTCCCACAGGCTTCCTCTGTGGAGTGCCTTGAGATAGGACACAACCTACATACCCACACAAGGCAGCTAGCAGCATCCTGGTGACTGAACTAAGATCAGCTGGCCCCAGACCCAACCCTGGGAGGAAAGTGGCTTCCTCTGCTTCACAGCTGAGGATGTGATGGGGAGTCTGCAGCCCTAATCTCGAGCTAGGGTGCTGAGTGAAGGTGTGGAGAGACATCCAAGTTGTGCAGGATGGAGAATGTGTTTAGGAAGGGAAGAACTGGAGTGAGGGCTCTAGCTACAGGAGGCAGCCATGTTGCCCGCCCTGCCAGGGTGAGGCCTCCTGGTCATCGATGTGCTTCAGACTGAAGAGGCCACTCCTTCCCAGGAGGTTTCAGCCAGCCAATGGCTCCAATGGTGACATTTCTAGAACCAGGTGCTTTTCATAATGACCACCTCTTGCTGGCTACCTTTGGCTGTGGATGACCTGGAATAATAATCCAGAGAGCAAACAATGACACGCGGGAAACAGCAGGTCTGGGAGTAGGAGTGCTTTGACAGCTGGCTTTGATTAGCCCCCCGTAAGCCGCACGCCTAGAGCCGCATCTGAAGCACGGGGCAGGCACACAACGGGAGGGACTTAAAGGAAATAGTTAAATCGAGCGTGTGATGAAAGTCTGTGACCCCAGCAGCTAGGAGGAGCCTGAAGTTCAAGGCCAGCTTGACGGGAATCGTGAGTTCAGGTTTCATAGCCAGGTTGCATAGTGAGACTCTAACTCAAGAAAGCAAAACCAGTGGACCAGAGAGACAGCTCAGCGTTGAGAACACTGGCTACTGCTCTTGCAGAGGCCCCGGGCTTGGCTCCCAGCACCCACATGGTGATCATAACCACCCTCAACTCAGTGTTCCCAGGGAATCTGACATCTCTTTCTAGATTCCTCGAACACCAGGTATACACACGTTGCACATACATGTAAGCAGAATGCTTATACACATAAAATAAAAATAATACATAATTTAAAAAAAAGAACAGTCAACTGAATCAGTTTGCCTGCCTTTCTGCTGGGAGTCCTTAGATAGTTACAGTTCCTTTAGCAGTGAAATTAGGCAGTGCTGATATTGCTTTGGCAAAATGCCAAAGATAATATGTGCCCAAAAAAAGACCTAAAACAAAAATCAATGCCAGGCAGTGGTGGCACACACCTTTAACCCCAACACTTGGGAAGCAGAGGCAGGTGGATCTCTGTGAGTTCAAGGCTAACCTGGTCTGCAGAATAAATTCCAGGATATTCAGGGCTACACAGAGAAACCCTTTCTGGAAAAATAAAAACAAAAAGTGGACTATAGATATAGTTTAGAGGTGGGATGCTGGTCTAGCACGCATGAGGGCCTAGCTTCTAGCCCCCAGCACTGAATGAAAAAGCAGAAGGGCTTATGAAGTAGCAAAGTGTGACGGCTGTGGTGACAGCGGCAGAGCCCACGGTGGGGGGGGGGGCGGGGGAGGTCGGGTTTCCTGATCACCAAGAGTACAGGAGCCGCAGGGACAGTCATGTGAGAGCCACACACTGCAACTCTAATCATTCACTCCTGAAGATGATTCTATGAGTGACACAGCTCTCTCTCTCTCTCTCTCTCTCTCTCTCTCTCTCTCTCTCTCTCTCTCTCTCAGCCCTGGCTGGCCTGGGGCTCAGAGATCCACTTGCCTCTTTAATCCCTGGGACTGAAGCCGCGTGTCACCGTGTCAGTGCACTCAGGACCTCTCACTGTCCTGGAGCTTGCCAAGTATGTCTGCCTGGCCAGGGAGTCTCAGGATGTGTTCATGTCTACCTTCTGGTTCTGGGACTAGAAGGGTATCTCACCACACCTCTTTTTTTTCCTCCCACAGGTTCTGGGGACTGAATTTAGGTCTTCAGGCTTACAAGGTGAGTACTCCACCCATTGAGTTGTCTTCCCAAGCCTTGTTCTGTTTTCCCTCTTGCCCCTACTCTACATCCGAGGAAGCAGAAGTGAAGGAGACGCTGGTTATGAAGCAGCGGGGAATTCTCCCCCCTCCCCTGCTCCGTAGCATCATGTCAGATGTCAGGACGGGTGCCTGGAGTTCTACCAAAGAAAGCTCTTCCCCCTTTGAGCCAGGAATTCAAGGGAACGTGGAGCTAGAACATCAGAGATTGTCTCTGTCTTCCTGTGCCAGTTTTGGCAAGAGAGGTTATGCATCTTCTCCACACAGGCGGGATTTCAGTCTGTGCCCCCATCCACACCATTTCCTGCCTCAGCTGTAGTCACCACCTCCCTGGGGGACCTTGGGCCTGTAACCTTGTTTCTCTGAGTCTTACTCATTCTGTAGATGAGAATGGTCACCACTGTCACAAGGCAGTCGCAGAACTTCAGGGGTTTCAGGAGCACAAGCCCTGAAAACAGCTTCCATCTGACTTTCTCTCCAGCCCAAGGAAAGCCTGACCCAGCCCAGGTGACCCAGGACACTCACCTGCCCTCCACGTCCCGGAGAGTGTCTGGGAGTGGAATTCCCTTGGTCTCTGGGAGGGAAAGCAGGAGGACCAGGCTAGAGGCAATGGGGAAAGCTCCATAGGTGAGTGGTGGCATCAGGGGCACGACCTGGTGGGTCATCTTAATCAAGGGGCCTGCTATAGCCCCTAGGCGGCCCACAGATTCCAGGAAGCCACTTGCTGTCATCCTGTGGGAGGAGAGAAGGCTCAGATATAGCTGCAGCTGCCGCTGTGCTGAAGGGTGGTATGGCTGGACCCAGGCATTCAGGAGTGGGACAGCTGGGTACAGGAGTAACTGTCTCATCTCCAGAAACAACCACCTCCTCCATGAAACCCACCTTGGTTTCCCCCATGGGACTTCAAGGTAACTCTCTAGGGCCCTTAGCATCCTCTGTATCTCTGGGCATGTGGGGGCAGCCTCAGCGTCTGCTAGGCCACTCAGCTCCCTGCTCTGACTCTCCATATTACAGGAGGAGAGCCAACAGACATTGTCAAAATGTATTAGTGTTGTGTGCCTGTAATCCCACTGTCAGAAAGCTGAGACAGGAGAATTTCTGTGAATCTGAGGCCAGTTTGACCTGTATAGTGAGAGTTGGTCTCGAAACACCAAACCAAACCTCCAGCCTGGGTATCCTTGAGGCTTTAAGGGGTCCTGCCAGCTCTCCTTACTGAACCTCTCTGGGGGGGGTCCTACCCTGGCTCTCTGACCACACCCACACCTGAGACCCCAAGCAGCACCTACCTCAGCGGTGTTGGGAAGAGCTCTGCCATGTACACAGTGAAAGAAGTCAAGCAGATCCCGAAACACCCTTTCCCCAGGACAGCCAGGGCCACACGCAGAGTCTGCAGGTCTGCCGATGCAACGGGACCGTGAGGCCGAGGCAGGCAGTCCTCGGCAGAGCCAATGCAGTGCCGGGCTGCTGAGCACCAGGTGAGGACACAGTGTGGGATGAGGGACCTGGCCACATGGGCCAGAGCAGAAAGACAGGTGTGCTGGGGTGGGCAAGCCTGGGGCAAATACACAGTATTGCCTTCTCAGGGCCTTGGGGTGCCCAGATGCCTACATGTTATCACCCTTTTTTCTATTTGAAGACCAGCGGCTGCATGACAGAACCCCTACCTGGAAGCCAAGGCCGGGATACTCTCCTGTGAGTTTGGCTTGGGCTTTATCTTCCTGTACTGTCTACCCAGTTTTACAGGGGCTGGAGGTATGCCTCAGTGGCCCGCCACTTCCCTGGCCATCCTCAGTCACGGGGGGTGGGTGGGTGGGGCGGGGGGATGTCTTGTGGTTATCTTTGAGACAGGGTTTCTCTGTCTCAAAGCATCTGCTTCTGAGAGGACAGACCATGACAGTCACCGCTGCCTGTCTGGAAAAAGTCTTATAGAGGCCGTGGAGCGGGCTCAGTTACATACAGTGATTGTCACCAGCTGTGCTCGCAGCAGCAGGGAGGTAGGACAGGAGGACCAGGAGTTCAAGGCCATCCAAGGCTACGTGGTGTTGTAGTTTAGCCGCAGGAGAACAAACCACAATGTACAACAAACCCACATGGAAGTTTATAGATAAGGGCTGAAAAGGGGGGTCGTGGAGACGTGCCTCAGAAAGACAAGTGGTGTAGAGAGCGAGGAACGGGTGGAATTCGCTTTTAAAGGAGCCTTAGCACATGCGTACAGATTTAAGCAACCATGCAGCACATGCGCATAGATTACATCTTGATGTGCGACTGGGCCTTAGGACCCTGGGACTAGCTAGGTATTTGCCTGGATACTGACAATGCATGTGCTGCCATAGGACCCTGGGGCCAGGTAGGTGATTCCGGGATTGCTAACACGTGGGAGTCTGAGGTCAGCCTCATCTACCTGAAATCCTGTCTCAAAACAACTGAAGCCAGAACAAGTGACAAGAACACCCGCACAAGTGCATGTCCGAAAACACGCACGTGCGCGCGCGCACACACACACACACACACACACACACACACACGCGCGCGCGCGCGCACGCCCTTTCTGCCCGCTCAGGTCCAAGCCCTGACTGTGTTATTGAGTAATTCAGGCTTCTCTGAACCCCAGTTTCCTCCTCAGAGAAATGATCAGGGGCTTTGTGACCGTCACAGCCCAGGCAGAACTGGACATGGCTCATGAGGAGGGAAAGGAGAGGTGTCATGGAAGGGAGTGGTGTGGCTGGGTGACACGCCTCCCTGCTCAGTCTCTTGTCTCACCTTGTGGCACCAGCACATTGCCTAAGATGCAGAACCCCGCCAGGGCCAGGAAGCCCACCAGCGTCACGCGGCGGCCCAGGAATCTGAGCAATAGGACGGTTGCGGCTCGGCCCAGGAAGTCCACAGCGCCAAAGAGGGTCTGCAAGAGGAAGATGTTCCTGCCCAGGCTTTGCAGGTCCAGGACCAGGCCATAGTAGGACAACATTAGGGAGAAGCTGCGGGCAAAGCCAGAGTCAGGAGCATGCTACCAAAGAGTGACCCCAACCTGCAACATCCTCTCTCACTGGCTTTGTCCCCCAGAAGGTGACAGCAAAGAAGGTCCCAGCCGAGGGACCTCAGAAAGTTTTATGGCTCTGTTTCAGGGAGCATGCCCCTCAGCTGGGGATACATCCCAGGGCAGATCTATGGAGAGAGGACCTCCCAAAGGATTTGAGTTTAGCAGTGGCTACAAGGTGAAACTGTTCCTCACCACGTAAGCCCCATCAAAGCCCCCAGGGGCTTTGCCCAGTAGATGCTGCCAGCCTGGGGGCAGCTGCGGAGGCAGAGCTGGGACTGAGGTCCCAGCTTTTCAGGCTTATGTGGACGCTGACTGAGGACTCAAAATGATCTAGAGCCTTCCACAGGAACCGCAGGGAGTTGTGGGTAACAATGGGTTAGCATTTCAAAGCCTCTGATTTGAATAACAAAAGATGGTCTGTGGCCCCTGGGGAGACAGGAAGACTTGGAAGGGTTTTTATTTTATAGTGTGGGAGGGGGATGAGGTCTGAATGTTGGCTTCCTTCTAATTTATCAAGAAGTGGGGGAGGAGGGAGACAAAACAAAACAAAAAACCCTAAAAATGAAAGATTATCAAAAAAGCATTTGATCGCATTCTTTGTCCAGAGATTTATTATCTATAGTTATAACCTGTATGTGGCTAACTATAGTGTAAAATAAACATTTTCCTCATTAGGTTTTGAGATGGGTTAACCTGTCACATCCGGTTTTTGTGTGGCGCTGGGGATCAACCCTAGAGCTTCCTGCTTGACAGGCAGGCGCTGAGCCCGCTGAGACACACTCTCAGCCTCAACTTTAGTTTTATTGGAGACCAAATTCCAATCAAGCCTGACTTTCCTTTTTCAGGTGCTCTTTGGATGTCGTGCCAACTAAATTTGCTTACAGGGGACATTTGCTGACCCCTAGTGCTTCTCAAGGCAGGGCCTCTCTGTGCAAGGCATGGTGGGTGATAGTGGGAAACAGGAAGCTGCTTGGCTAGGGTTCAAGTGCAGTCTCCCACCAGCAACTACTCAGCCATCTGGGACCTCCTTGTCCCATCTGTGAAATGGGAGCTATAAGGGGACACAGCACTGTTGACCTCTGGGGTCTAACTGTAACCATGAGCTGCTAAGGCTAGCAAACAGCATCCTCTTCAGCTATGGTCCATCTCCAGGGGAGACTGGCCCTGGTCTCCTGCAGGGACTGCCATTTCAGCTGTGCCTCTCAGCTGGCTTCCAGTACACCATGCCCAGACCAGCTTCTCTCCTGTCTCATCCAGCCTGCTAGAACTCTAGTCTCTTGGATGCTGCTGGGAGACTTGAGGGTTTCCTGGACACCACCCTCATGCCCCAGCTATGCCTTAGAGAGAGGTGACCAGCACATCATACTTCACCATCACCATGACACAGGTTCTTTGGCAGAGCATAGGCACACGGAACAGGTCCAGCACAGATCCCTGAGTCTCGGTTACCTCCCCGGCCATGCAGGATGTCAGCACCTCAAAGCGCGGAGAAAGCAGGAGTTAGAGCGATGGGCCTGTGCTGTGCCAGGTAGTGGTACTCAAGTGGACAAGAGCAAGGGCTTGGCCTAGCTTAGGCCTCTGGACCTGGAAGTGGGAAGGGCAGCAGAGGGCCCTCTGGCCTCTGTGGCTTGTTCTGCAGGCCTGGCTTACTGACCTGGGTGTGGCTTGTCAGGCTCTCTACAGCCCTGATGACTGGCACCATGGCATGCCTGCCCTGGCCCAACTGGCCCCTCACTATTCTCAGAGGGCTCATTCAGTCCTCTTGCATCTTGAGCCCTCCTAGCCTGGCATTAACTATATGGCCTGCTCTGGTGGCTTCTTCTGGTATCTCCACAGAGCTCCGTGTCCTCTGCAGATTTTCCTCCACATACTTTCTAAAAATAGCTAGCTTCAAATAACCTTATTTCCCTGGGTACATCAAGAAGTTCCATGAGGCAGGTGTGTGAGACACAGGTTTAGGTCATGGGTGAAACAGATGATAATAGTGGTATTGTTGTTATTGGTAGTGATGGTGGGAATATGTTTGGTGATGCTGCTGATGGTAACAGCCGTGGGGACAGAGGGCTTGTTGGGCATGGTAATGATGGTGGAAATAGCAATGATGGTAGTGATGTTGGGAATGGTGATGATGGTGGGGGTGATGGACACAGTGGGGATGGTAGAGATTATGGTGATGGGAAGGGTGGGGATGATTGCAATGGTGAGCACGATGATGATGGTGGGGATGGTAGACATGATGGTGCTGATGGAGATGACGATGGGGATGGTGCGGAGGATGCGCATTGTGAGGAGGGTGGGGATGACTGTGATGGTGAGCATAGTGGGGATGGTAGCATGATGGTGCTGATGGGGATGATGATGGTGGCAGTGGTGATAATGTTTTGTAGAGATACCGATGGTAATTTTAGGGATAGTGTTGGTTGTGGTAGAGGAGGTGGTTGTAAAGATGGGCTGTGGTGGTTCTCATGCTGCTGATGAAGGTGTTGACAGTGATCTTGCTTTCATCGATGACAGCAGCAGTATTCATGGAGTGGTGTGTGCTGAGGGGGTTGTGTGATGTTCTTGGTAAACTTGATGGATATGGTGGTGCAGTGGACAATGGCAGCTGGGTGAGAAGTAACAGCCTCTCACCTCTATGGTCAGTGTCTCCTTGGCTTCCTTGTGGCCATTTATCCGGGCTACCTTCTGGAGTTCCTGAAGTGCTTTCTCTGGCTGGCCTGTAGTAATCAGCCATCGGGCAGATTCTGGCAGCCACCTATCAAAGAAGCAGATATTTGGCTAGGACTTTGCTGTCCTGGAGCACCATGGGTACTCCTGAGTTGGGTGGGAGGGGAGCCCTCAGTGTGATGTAGCAGAGGAGCAGGAAGGTACTTCATAGCTGTCCAGTTAAGCTAAACCGGACAGTTTGGAATTCAGCTGAGTCCCAACCCCTAGACTCCTCCCTCTTCTAGTCTAGGCCACCCCCACCTGGCCTTTCTTGATGTCCAGTCGATGGACAGGCTACGTGGACACAGAAGCTGCCTCTCCAGCAATTCTTAGGTCATCTCTGTGGTAGAAAGGCCACCTGGGCTGGTGGGATGCTGGATAAAGGTACTTGCTGCCAAGCCTGGCAACCTGGTTGAGTTTCTGGAACTCACATGATTAGAGGAGAGAACTCATGTAGGCCAGCTGTGCCCTGGCCACACGCACAGTGGCACACACACATCCCCTCCCCAAGTAAGTAAATAAATAAATCTAAAAGAAAGCTTGACTTACATATGCATACACATACACATACACACAGCCACTTAGTGCTGTTTTAGTCTGTTTTCTTTGGTCTTTTGTTTCTTTGCTTGTTTGTTTTTGTAAATACTGTTAATACCCTTAAGGCAGAGCTAAGTGAGTCTATAAAGCCAGTCTGCTTGTCCCCAACATTAAGGGCTGCTGTCTGGGGGAGCATTTCTCTGGTCAAAGACACTGGGTTTGGCCGGTTTGAGGCAGTTTAGCACAGTGGCTAAGAGTCAGCTGGCCAAGGCCAGTGGCACAGACATGTGTCCTGATGCTCAGGAGGCTGAAGCCGTAGGTTTGCAAGGCTAGCCTGGACCATGTAGAGAGTTTGAGGCGAGCTGAGCAATTTTGTTTCAAAATAAAAAGTAAAAAGAAGCCCCAAATATAACTCAATGGTACAGTGGCCCCTCACTCTTACCCCAAATGAAAAAGTAAAGCACAGAACGAACCAGCCTGCCCAAGTTCAGATCTTGCCTCTGGTTTTTTTTGCCAGCCTGTCTGGTTTAGGACAGAGGCAACCAGCATCTTATCTGTAAATGTGTGACCACACCTCTGGTGTCACAAACCACACTTGGTATGTACCAGGTTCCTGTAACTGGTCAGCCAGCAGCTGATGTGTCACCATTTATGCCACAGTCTTCCTCTTCGTTTATCAGTGCTTGTTGCAGATGGGAAGCACTGCGCTGTGGAAGGCTTTATCCTGGTGTGTCTTCCGTGCCTGGAACCACACCTGGCCTGAGGCAGGAACTAAGCCGTACAGTGGTCTGACTGGGGCCCCGGGCTGACTGGTCCCAGCACGTGGGTACCAGAGAACTACGGTGACATTCATTATTGGTTTTCCTGTCTGTCCCCATAGTCCCCACCCAAACAAGGATTTCCAGATGTTTGCAGAACTCTAAAAGTAACAGTGACGCTGACAGGCTCATCTCCAACATTGGCCCTTGCAGACTTGGATGCCAAGTGCCCTGTGAGGGTTGGGGACAGTGCTGGCATGTAAGGAGGATAGGATCAGCCCCAGCCCAGAGGACAGAGGCTGCTGCCCCATCCCTGCCTGGTGGGACCCAGGATTTTCTTTTTCCAAGAAAAGATGGCAGCATTACTTGTGTCTGTTTTTAAGAATCTCCTGGTTTTAACTCTGAGATTCCATCTTACACCTGTAAGAATGGCTAAGATCAAAAACACTGATGACAACTTATGCTGGAGAGGTTGTGGGGTAAAGAGAACACTCCTCCATTGCTGGTGGGGAGTGCAAAGTGGTACAGCTGCTTTGGATTTCAGTGCGGCGATTTCTCAGAAAATTAGGAAACAATCTACCTCAAGACCCAGCAATACCACTTTGGGGTATATACCCAAAGGATGCTCAATTGTGTCACAAGGACATGTGCTCAACTATGTTCATAGCAGCTTTATTTGTCATAGCCAGAACCTGGAAACAACCTAAATGCCCCTCGACCGAAGAATGGGTAAGGAAAATGTGGTACATTTACACAATGGAGTACTATACAGCAGAAAAAATTAATGACATCTTGAAATTTGCGGGCAAATGGATGGATCTAGAAAACATCATATTGAGTGAGGTAACCCAGACCCAGAAAAACAAATATCATATGTACTCACTCATAAGTGGCTTTTAGACATAAAGCAAAACAAACAAAACAAAAAACCAGTCTATAAATCACAATGCCAGAGAACCTAGACAACAAAGAGGACCCTAAGGGAGACATACATGGATCTAATGTACATGGGAAGTAGAAAAAGACAAGATCTCATGAGTAAATTGGGAGTATGGGGACCTTGAGAGAGGGTAGAAGGGAAGGGGAGAGAAAGGGAGGGGGCAGAGAAAAATATATAGCTCAATAAAAACAAGAATATCCTGGTTTTAAGTGTTGGTAATGTCCCCTCTCAAGTCAATGCTGTGTGGTTCCCACTTGGCAGGAAACAGACTTCTGGCCAAAGCAGTCACCCAGGGACTCCAAATGGTGAGTGCCATTGTCTTCCTGTGGTTCCTAGCAGGATGTGGCCAGTTAGATGGTGAGACAGAGAGACTCACTCCCCCAACAGGGCTCCCATTAAAAGAGACCCGAATGTACTGACCAGGACAGCAGGAATGTAGCCAAGAAGGGCATGGATACAGCCAGCTGGAGGTTTCGCCAGTCCCGCAAGGCATAGGCTAGGCCTGCCAAGGCCATCTGGCCTGTGCTGTAAGTGCAGCCCAAGATCGTCATGGTAACAGCCCTCCTGTGGGTCATGGTCCATTCAACCACTGAAAGGTTATACAGAGGCCCAGAGTGAGATTCAGGCCCCTCCTGCTCCAGGGCAGGAGAAAGAGCAAAGGACTCCAGGGTACCTACTCAGTGTGGACTGGGCCAGTATAATGCCAGCCAGCCCAAAGGCACTCAGGAACCGAAGGCCACAGTAGATGAAGAAGTTGGGAGCCAAGATGGCGCCAGCACCAGCCACAGCCATTTGCAGGTAGCACCAGCTCAGCATTGGCTTCCGCCCCAGCCTGTGAAGATGAACACATGGGGATGTCCCTGGGGACCCTCCACAGGGCAGGTGATGCCTGCTCAAGGTCTGACAAAGGGAGCCATGTGCAGCTGGTTCTTGAGTTCTAGAAGTGTCTAGAAGCTCAGAGCTTCTAGAAAGAAACTTCTGGAAGCATGGAAGGCTTTGTTATTGAAATGGCAGTATCTTGCTCAGGGTCAGTGCAGACTTGTAGTCAAGAGTACGGCTTTGGCATCAGGCACCCAGGTCTGAGTCTTCTGTAGTTCAGTGACAACACACGGGTTACCTGGGAGGGAACCCCCCTCTGGTTGGGAACACTGGAGTTTGCCTAACACTTTCATGCCTTCTGCTCCCAGGGAGTTATTCTGTCCTGGGCGAGCTAGGGGGAGAGGATCTACTCACCGGTAGGAGAGAAAGCCCCAGAAAAAGGCTCCTGCCAGGATCCCAGCCATGAAGATGGACTGGCCCAGGGGCTTCAGGCTCTGGGAGCTGCACACCAGGTCCCACTGGAAGACAGACAAGCCTGACAGTTTCCGTGGTACGCAGAAGGGATGACTGGTGGAGAGTTGAGTTGAGAGTCTTCTGCCTGGTCAGCCTACAGCCTCGAGGCCCATTCCCCACAAGGATCCCAGCACTGGAAGCTCAGCTATTGGACACAACCTGCCTTGCCTCTGATAGCTTCATTTATTCCATAGGGACAGGGACAGGACCCAGCGTGCAGTACTATGTGAGGACATGTCTAGAAGGCCAGCCTGTGGAACAATGCATGTCACCAAAAGGTGACAGGACAGGAGAGAGTCTGCTGAACCAGCCTTGCTATTCTAAATGCCGATGGTGTGAATGGGTCAGTCCCAAGCCCCTGTCTGTCCTGAAACCCAAGCCTGCATCTGAACCTGGGTCACCATAAGCCATCAGCAGTACAGCCAGATGATAAAATTCTCCACTTGAGGGAAAGGGTCTGGAGAGAGAGTTCTGTAGGAACATGCTTGCCACAGAAGCATAGAGATGTGCCCTCAGTCTCCAGGACCCACATAAATAACTGGGCATGGTGGTGCCCGCTTGTAACCCCACACGGGGTGGGGGTAGACAGGAGGACTCTCTGGCCTGGCAAGTCTGGAAGCCTGCTGTCTCAAGACAGGGAGATCCTATCTCACAAAACAAGTTGGAGGCTGGAGAGGTGGCTCAGATAAGCACCCCTTGTGTGCAGTCATGAGGACCAGAGTTCAGATACCCAACCATGTTCTAAGCCAGGCATTTGCCTCATGCCTGTAAACCCAGCTCTGAGGGAAACAGAGGCAGGAGGATTCCAGGGTTTGCTCACTTCTGGCCTAGCTGAGAAAATGTGAGACCAGGGAGAGACCTTGCCTCAAAGGGGTAGGCAGAGTGACAGGAGACACCTGACACCTTTGGACTTTGCAGGAGTATACAAACACCTACACACACACACACACACACACACACACACACACACACACACACACTGTGTGGCTCCTGAGGAATGATCCAAGGTTGACCTCCAGCTTCCATACACACATACATGCATATACATGTATACCTAATCGTGGGCACATATGTACACACACACACATTCTCCACTTGAGCAAACTATTCCTAGATCCATCTGTGTTCTTGTACACTTCAATTTTGTTTAAGATCTCTCTAAGACTGTTCAGCAGGAACATCCCACTCCGGCTCAGTGAGAATCCCGTTAGGTTGGTCTAGACAACCTCTTCCATGACTGCCATTTTCTGCCCCCTGACCTTCCTAGGCTCCAGCTGTGACTACCCCTTTGTCTTGAGTAGGGGCCCATCTCTTTCCCCCACAGCAAGACCACATGTCTACCCGATGGTGTCTCTACCCGTGGAGAGGCCAAATCTGCCTTCCCATATTGGATAACTGGATAATGGTTTTCTGTGTTGGTGTGTGAATGCATGTGTGTGTGGGTACATATATGTGTGCTGTTGAAGTTGACACTAGGCATCTTTCTCAATCACTCTTCCCTTTATAGTTTGAGACAGGGTCTCTCACAGAAGCAGGAGTTCACAGATTTGGTTGGACAAGCTAGCCAGTAAGCCCCAGGCATCTTCCTGTTTCTGCCCCTTAGCACTGCCCATGCATACCCCTTTCTATATGGGTTCTGGGGGTTTGAACTCAGGTCTTCAGTAAGCACTTTACCAGCTTAGTCACCTCCGCAGCCCTGTATAGCATTTCAACATTTTGTTTGTTGTGCAAGGCCTGGGAGGAGGCAAGTTGTGCAGGCCAGTTCTGGGGATCCTTACCCTGGTCACAACTGTGGCTGTGAAGGTGCTGTGGTCATAGACCCAACCGTCCACACATGGCTCTGTGGCAGCCTCACTCCTGTTGGCAGCTGTGGCATTGGAGTCCAGGAACTGCCACTGTGGATGGCGGAAGCGGCGGCACTGGTGAGGCTGCAGGTCGGGACCAGGTGGGATGGAGATGGCCAGGAGGGCCTCGTGGGTCAGGTTGGTGGGCACCTCAGAGCTGTTGTCCAGCACATGGGTCCAGCAGCGGTGGTCTGGGACAGCAGCTGAGAAATTCTCCAGAATCATGTGAAAAGGTATCAAGACGGCGGAGAGGAGCAAGGTGCACATCTGCAGGACCTGGAAGAGGCCCACACCCCCAGCCCTGACCAGAAGCTCCTCGAATGCCATGGCTGGAGCTGATCCTAACTGTTGGGGAGTGCTGAGACCTGCTAGTCCTCGCTAGTCCTCATGGATGCCAAGTGCTCCCAAGCTCCTCCTTGGGGTAGGGTGGAAGGATAAATGTCTCCTTGTCCTGTTCCCAGGAGTGATCACTGGGATGTCCCAACACTGTAGAGGGGACATCAGGCAGAGGACTCACTGGGCCAAGCCGCCTGGATGGTCAGGACAGGGAGGCCTGAGCCCTCTCTGGAACCAAGAGGAAAAAGTCAAAGAGATTTTTTTCCAACCTCCAGGGCAAAGCTGTTACTGAGTTATAGTCACAGAAGGACTGGCTGCTGCCACTGCTTACCTGGGGGCAGTCAATGTTCAACCTCAGCCTGGACTCCAATCGCTGACTCTTCTCACTCAGGACTTTAGACCTTTTCAAATTCTTGGCATAGGGATGTCCGATCAGAAAACCGTTGACCTCACAAAACCTAGACAGTTCAGTAACTGATGCTGGCAGTTGCTGGTTATTTAGTTATTTATTTGGGGGCATGTGTATGTGTGTGCAAATGTGTTAGTAGGTCAGAGGACAACCTTCTGGGCTGGCTCTCCTCTCTGTCATGTGGGTCCCAGGGATTACACTCAGGTCCTTGGTCTAGAGCCACTGTCCAGAGATCTTCTGTCCTGAGGCTCTTTGCCAGACTGGAACCCACGGCTGCCATTTCTCAGAATCTCTCTGAAGTCACTCAAGAGTGGTGTACATGTGTGGAACTTCACCATCTCTTTGGTCACCCAAAGTTCCCTGTCAGGATGAAGGCAGCCAGAAGCTAGTGGAGCTTCTCAGCTGCTGGTGACAGCTGTCCTCTGCTCCCAGGTTCACCTCCTTGTTTGTGCCCTCATCCACATCTCATAGCGGCCCAAGGCAGAAACGGATGTGACCTCTTTCTAACAAGAGAAAGCAGCTCAGAGAGGGCAGGCAACTTGACCAAAGTCAGACAGCCAGGCTCAAATTCGAACCACACACCAAAACCTAGTCTCCTGGATGCCCCATGGGCAGTGCCTGAGCAGCCCCTAGCTGGTCCAGAATAAGGGATATGGGTCAGAATCTCAGTCAGCCCCAAATCACCCCTCTGGGTGCCAGAGGGGACTGAGTGGGTTTTACAGAGAATCAGGCATGGGTGAGGATCCTGAGCTTCCAGGAACCTCCTTAGAGGGCTTGGGGAGCTATGTAGCCCTTACTCTGCCTCAACATGGGAACTCATTGTACTGTCTGCAATAGCAGATCCAGAGAGATGGGGTAACCAGGCCAGAGGAACCCATGGGAGGTGGTGGGAGAGTGATAGGTCCCGCTCAACACAGGTGTGGTACCCTGGCCTTAACTTTGAGGCATGGCCTCGCCGCCTTGTCCCTCTGATTTTTAGTCTGTGAAACAGAGCAGTGTTTGCCAACTGAGCACACATCAAAGACCACGGGCTGGACTCTCGCCTGCCCTGCCTTGCTCCTGCCTCTGGGGATTCTGCTGTGCTGAGAGTCTCTGGGTTCCAGGAGGCTAAAAGCCAAAGCGTGGGGGTGGGGATTTATTTCCCTTCCAACTCCTTCCCTGCCCTTTGCCTGTCACGGACTCCTCCAGGACTTGCTAGCAGAAGGTCAAACCTCCCGGATTTACCAGAAGGCTCTCGGAATCTCCAGCTGATTTCCATGTCCTGGCCAAGGAATTTTTAATTTGTATTTTCTGCTTTTCTAGGTCTGCTGGGGGCAGGGCCTGGAGCAGCTGCTCTGCCACCTAATGGTTATACCAGGAACTGCAGCACTTCCAAGCACCAGGCTGAGTTTGCCCTGTTTGGTGCCTTGTGACCCCAGGCTCACTCAGCAAGGATGAATAAATAGGCCAGTGAGGAGAAGGCCCTTGGGAAGAAAGGCAGGCAGTCTTAGATGATGGTCACTGTCTTGGAAGCCTCACTAAACTCCTTTGGATGAGGTGAACACCTGTTCCTCACAGAACCAGGATTGCTGTTGGGTTCAGTTTCCCAAACAAGGGCTCCCATGAAGGAAACCAAAGGCTAGTCTGGCTGCCTGTTGACCTTACCAGTTCCTGCCCCTTTCTTGTCTCCAAGATGTGGTCTTCCACTTAGAGTGGTAAGATTACAGGAGATAATGGACAAAAGAACATTTGCTTCCACCGCCTTCACTGCCATCACCATCTCCACCATCAGCACCACCATCAGCACCATCACTATGACCCCATTATTCACCGCCTTCACTGCCATCACCATCTCCACCATCATCACCACCATCAGAACCATCACTATGACCCCATTATCCACCGCCTTCACTGCCATCACCATCTCCACCATCATCACCATCACTATGACTCCATTATCCACCACCTTCACTGCCATCACCATCTCTGCCATCATCATCACCATCCTCACCATCACTATGACCCCATTATCCACCGCAACCACTGCCATCACCATCTCCACCATCATCACCACCATCATCACTGTTACCACTATCACCATTACCAACATAATTATCATCTTCATCATCACCATCACCATTACCAGCACAATTATCATCTTCATCATCACCATCGCTGTGACCCCATTATCCACTGCCATCACAATAATTATCACTATCATCACCATCATCACTAACACATCATCGTCACCATCCATGTCATTACTACCATCATACCATCCCATCACCACCACCATTGCCACCATAACTGCTGCCATCACCATCAGTAGAATATTGTCACCGTCTCCACCATCACTGTCACCATCATCACCACCACTACTATGACCATCTTTACCACAACTGCTACCTGCACCATCATCCAGCATTAGCACTGCCACCGCCATCACCACCACCACCTTCATTATCGTCATTATCACTGCCATATTCATGGCTGTTACTATCCTCATCAGCACTGCTGTAGACACCACCATGTATCTTTCTGCCTGATCTTCCTTGGTCTTTGCCAGCTGAAGCTGTAATTGTGGGTCAGACCCGTCCGGGGTTATGGGGACCCTTGCTTGCCTTACCCCTGCAGTCTGTCAGAAGCTGGGCTCCTCAGAAGCAGGCTCAGGACTCTGCAGGATCTCACATGCTGGCTTCTACTTTGCTTTGTTTCCCATGGCACCCTTGTGAAAACACCTGGCAGGAAGTCATAGGGACAGTGTCCACAAATGTCATTACCTTCCCAGCCCCAGACCACTGGGCAGAAGGCACTGATGGTTCCTGGTAAGGGCAGGCCTTGGCTCTTCCCTTCTCTCCTTCCTCTTCGGGGGCATCACGTCAGAGACCCCTGGAACACAGTAGTCCTCCTTGACGCTCTCCTCGCGTCCTCTCCAGCTCATGGCCAGCAGCAGTTGGCTGTATCTTTTGTCTCACACATCTCATCTTTTTCAACCTCCCAGAATTCACATAATTTCCCTTTATTTATTTTTTTAAGGAAAAATGGAAGAAGGGTGTTCCTAACTCAATACTCAATCCTTTTGCTTTGTGTGGGGGAGTGAGGGGTGAAAGACTGTTCCACATGTACACTGGGCAAGTGCTCTACCATTGAGCCATACCTTAGTGTGGCTCTATCCTTTCATGCATGTGTGTGTGTGCGTGCCTGTGTGCATGCGTGTGTGTACACATGCACAGGGGCCAGACTGGGATGGTGAGTGTCATGCTTCATCATTCTCCACCTTTTTCCCTTGAGAAAGAGTCTCTCTCTGGACCTGGAACCAGCCTGGCAGCCACCGAGTCCCAGGATGCTCCTGTCTCTGCCTCCCCGGTGCTAGGATCACACGTGTGCTCTGCCACGCTCGACGTTTTCAGTGTGTTCTGGGTGTGAAACTCAGGTTCTTGCTTCAGGAGCAAGATGAAAGACAAGAACACGTTTCAGAGCTCTGCTGTATCCGGCTTTCAGCCTGAGGTCTTTTCCGTGTATCTATGGCCATACAAAGAGGAGCCAGCCAGCGGACAGTAGATACTAGGTGAGGCGGTGGTGAGAGTGTGGTCTGGCGGAGGCAGGGGCTGTCCTGCGGTCAGGTTGGTCGCCTCCCCCCCATGGCATCAGCTGTTGAGCTTGACAAGATACTGAATTGCTCTGAGCCTTGCTGTTCCATGGTCCCCCCACCTAGATGTCAGCTTGGGCGGGATCTGGCCCTGATCATCTAGGGTCAGCACGAGGCTGTCTTGAACCAGCTGTCACACATCACAGAATATAGGACAACCTGGCTTGAGTCAGGACCCCATCCCAGCCCGTGGGAGAGATCTGAATGCAATTTGTTATTCCCAAAGTGATCTAAGAGTCACAGATGAGGGACTGGCGGCAGCAAAATCTGTGACACTAAGACCTGGGCTGTGAATGTAAGTCAGCCAACCAGATGTGCTGAAGACCTGGGCTGTGAATGTAAGTCGGCCAACCAGATTGTGCTGAAGAAAAACCTGCTGTGCTGGACAGTTTCACATCAACTTGATACAAGCTAGAGTTAACTGAGAGGAGGGACCCTTAATTGAGAAAATGCCTCCATAAGATCCAGTTGTAGAGCATTTTTTAAATTACTGATTGATTCTCTGTCATGACCAAAAAAAAGAAAAAAAATTAAATTATTGATTGATAGGAGAGGGCCCAGCCCATTGTGAGTGGCACCATCCCTGGGCTGGTGGTCCTGGGTTCTGTAAGAAAGCAGGCTGAGCAAACTATGTGGAGCAAGCCGGTGAGCAGCACCCTACATGGCCTCTGCATCAGCTCCTGCCTCCAGGTTCCTGTCCTGTTTGAGCTCCGGTCTTGACTTCCTTCAGTGATAAACAATGACGTGGAAGTGTAAGCCAAATAAACTCTTTCCTCCCCAGTTTGCTTTTTGGTCATAGTGTTTCAATGTAGCAATCGAAACAAAGATGCTTGCCTAAACTAAGCCGTGACTGTTCCCCTGAGAAGGGCCAGCTGACCCTGTGATGGGCCATGGGAGAGCTATTGTCCAATCTATTATGGCCAGATGTTATGATTCATCCACCTGCCAGAGCTCAAAGGGACACACAGGAACAAAGAGCAACTGGGACCATCCATCACAGCTGTGTTCATCTGAAGGGTGAAGTTCTGGGGGAACTCTGGCTGGAAACTGACCACTGGAACTGTGGACTCAGCTCATGCCCTCTCCTACCCTCTCCCATCCTGGCCCCCATACCATTGGCAGCCTTGTTTCTCAGCCCACTTCAGCATCAAGGACGAGACTGGCTGGTTCCGAGCCTAGAGGCTATATGATCCAGGTACAGGCAGGCAGAAGGAAAGTAAGCCCTCCCTTTAGGTAAACTGAGGCAGAGTGTAAGAAAATCTTTCTCATGACATGATCATAATTTTTATAACAAACCTGACAAAGACTGCATGAAGGAAAGACACAAACAGAAACTCAGCTTAGATGGCAGGAACCTTCCACATGAAACAGGCATGCAGGAGCAAACCCACTAGGAGATGACTATCAGGTCCCAGATGGAAGCTTGACCTGCCATTGGAAAACCCACTACATACCTCAGCACATTCACAGGTACCTCTGAGATAACTTCCGTTTTGGAGAGAAATGCATTACATTCAGGAGTAAGCAATTCCCAGGCTTCAGAAAGTCCCTGAAACTGACTAGATTCACCAGACCCCATTCTCCCTGAGAGTATGTATACTGCTGAGAGACAGAGCACTCGAGCTACCTGGAAGAAATGGAAACCAGACAGCTCTGGAAGAGTCTCAGATGAGCGGAACTGCCTAGACCAGGCATTCTCCAAACTCTGGTGCTGCCTGTGAGTTGTGTGGGGAGCTGCAGGTTCCCAACTTCCATGAACTGTCCCCTATTGTGGAATATTATTTTTAAGATGTGTTACATTCTTTTCTGCTGTGGAATATTTGTTAAATGATGCAAAGATATGTTGCATTTGTTTAACTTTGTAACGTTGTGTTACTTTGCCTGTCTTAAACACCTGATTGGTCTAATAAAATGCTGAACAACCAATAGCTAGGCAGGAGAAAGGATAGGAGGGGCTGCCAGGCAGAGAGGATAAATAGGAGGAGAAATCCAAGGAGGAAAGTAAGGAGCAGGAAAAGGAGGAGAAAAGGATGCTGGGGGGCCAGTCACACAGCCAGACAGTCAGCATGGAGTAAGAAGGAAAGAAAGGCATATAGAATAAAGAAAGGCAAAAAACACAGAGGCAAAATGTAGTTAAAGAGAAACGGGATAATTTTTAAATTTTTATTTTATTTAATTAACATTTTTTTTCGTTTATTTTACATGCCAACCGCAGTTTCCCTTTCCTCCTCCCATCTCCCATCCGCTCCCCTTTACCCCCCTCCCCATGCCCTCCTCCTCTGTCTCAATTCAGAAAGGGGCAGGCCTCCCATGGGCTTGAACAAAGCATGGCACATCAAGTTGAGGTAGGACTGAGCTCCCCACCCTGCATCAAGGCTGGGCAAGGTAATCTAGCATGCAGAACAGGTTCCCCAAAGCCTGCTGAGTGCCAGGGACAGGTCCTGATCTCACTGCTAGTAGCCTTACAAACAGAACATGCTACACAACTGTCACACACACGCAGACGGCCTGGGTCGGTTCCATGCAGGCTCCCTAACTGTTGGTCCAGAGTCCATGTGCTCCCATGAGCTCAGGTCAACAGTCTCTGCAGGTTCCCCTTCATGACCTTGACCCCCTGGCTCATGCAGTCCCTCCTCCCTTTCTTTAGGAGGACTCCCGGAGCTTGGCCCGCTGTGTGGCTGTGGATCTCTGCATCTGCTTCCATCAGTTAGTGGATAAAGGCTCTCTGACGACAATTAGAGCAGTCACCAATCTGATTACAGGAGATAGCCAGTACAGGCCCCCTCTCCACTATCGCTATGAGTCTTAGCTGTGTCATCCTTGTGGATTCCTGGGAGTTTCCCTGGCACCAGGTTTCTTCCTAACCCTGAAATGCTCCCCCTCCCATCAAGATGTCTCTTTCATCACTCTCCCGCTCTATCCCACCCTCAACCCACCTCCTGAGCCCATCGGGCCCCACCCTGCCCTACCTGCTCCCTCAAGTTCCCATCCCCCCATTTTTCCACCCCTGCCCCCAGTTTACTCAGGATATCTCTTCTATTTCCCCTTTTCAGGGAAATCCATGCATCCCTCTTTGGGCCTTCTTTGGAGAAATGGGATAATTTAAGTTAGAAAAGCTGGCTAGAAACAAGTCAAGATAAGGCCAGGCATTCATAAGTAAGAATAAGTTTCAGTGTATTTATCTGGGAGCTGTGTAGTGGGCCCTCAAAGAGTAAGAAAAACCATCTACAGTCACCCATGCTGGGGTGGGCTTTGGTGATGCAGCTGTCTTTGAGTCATTTCTACTCCTGTAAGTAACCCCTCACCCACATTCCTGTAAGTGACCCCAATTTAAACCCATTGGCTCACCAATTGGAATTTGGTGGTATCTGCTTTGGTCTGTGATTGGGTCCCTGCCTGCAGTGAGCAGATTTGCTCCCATCTACCTCAAAATAGTGTCGTGTCACAGAAGGAGAGCTACACTGTCACCCTGCAGAGCTGAGCAGGCATGCGTTGCATCCAACAGCCACTGGCTTGAGAAAAGCCGTCAGAGAATTCCTTTTTCTTCTTTTTAATTATTACTCATAAATCTCAAAGCCAACAAAGAATACAACTGAGAAATTCAAACTATGAAATAATTCTACATGTCAAAAATAAACATCAGGAAGAGCCTGATGTAAAAATCAAAAGACAAATTGGGGGAAAAATCCTGTATTTGTGACCCATATCATAGGCAAAGGCTACTTCCCTAGTTTACAAAGAGCACATAGGAGTGAGAAGCCGGGTCTGACCTAGCAGAAAATAGAACAGGAGAGTCACAGGAAAGATACAGCTCGTCTCTGGCATTAGCTGCCCAGTCTCACTCAAAAGAAATGCAAAATAAAAGTGCCATGGCCTCACCATGACACGGGGCAGCCCACAAGTGTGACAACAGCTCACTGCGACACGGCCCTGGGGAGAGATGTGGTCTCAAGTCACCGCTCAGGCACCTTCCATGGAGCATGCGCCCTGACACAGGTGGCAGCATGCTCTCCAGATAGGATGCGTGCAGACGGCTTGTCTCAGGCTGATGCAATATCAGAGTCGGACACAACCCTGAGTCTGGAAGTGGAGACCAGCTGAGTCAACCTGTCCAGTAGACTTCTACCCACTGAGAAGCACGAAGGACGTAGTCTCCGGTCAGCGTGAAAAAGCATCCTTGGTATGGGGGGAGGTGGATGAAAGGCAAGGCCAAGGGAATAAGATAAGGATGTGTGTTTAACCTGGCTTGCATTTTAGAAGAAATCTGGGGAGATACAGAAGAAACAGAAATAGTTCCCTGTGGGTGTGTAGGAGGTGGGAATGGCTTGGAAGTGGGTGGGGCAGAAGAGAACATTCTTACTGTATAGATTTTCTGGTCTTGGACGTGTGTTACTGTCCCTTTATCAATTTTTTTGTTTTTAAAGACAGAGTCTCACTGGGTTGCCTGATTAGCCTGGAACTCATTTTGTAGACCAGGCTGGCCTCGAACTCAGAGATCCGCCCGCGTCTGCCTCCTGAGTGCTGGGATTAAAGGCGTGCACCACTACACCCAGACATGTTCAACAACTTTTGAAGTTTATGTATATGTTTGAAAATTCATGAAGATTTTTCTAGAAGGATACATGCCCGGCCCCATTTCACACTCTTGTTCCAGTTTGTTCCTTAAAGTTATTTTCTAGTAAATTTCTCACCATGTCTCGAGACTTGGTCCTGAAGGCTGTGGTTCATTGTTGCTTCGGTATGGTATATATTAGCCACCTCCCAGGTGTCAGGCTCCATGTGGGGCACTGAGGACCTGAAGGGAATCAGCACTGAGGTCCACCCTGTACGGAAAGCATCTAAGAGTTGTTACACTGTGCTCTGATCCCACGATGTTAGCAGAACACGACGTGCTGTGGAGAACAGAGCTGAGGGCACAGGGTAAAAAGAAGCGAAGGGTGCTTATTTCAAGACGACAAGAGCGTGTGCAATGGTCCTGAGGCTGGGATGGGGAAATGGGGAAGAGGGTCTGAGCACTAGTGGATGAAGGGCAGTGGGGATGGGTTTACATAAGAAAGATGAAAAAACAGTTAGAGACTTGGGCAGGTCCAGTATTGAGCCTGAACTGGGCACGGACAGTAAAAATCGGTTAATGGGTGCAAAGCTGAGATATGATAATGAGACTACGGGACAGGAACACCAGACCTCGTAAAAGACTCCAGGATAGGTTTCATAGTGTCCAGCCAGAGCTCCAGCACCTCTCTTGTTCCTCTGACCTCCAGCAATGAGGGGCAAGTGTGCCCTGGTTACATGCTGGGTTAACCAGTAAGTGCACGAGTTAGCACCTGCTGGCTCTCAACAGGGACCTCAGAGAAACTTGCAGGTTAGGATACCCCAGGTTGGTGGATATCCTCACCAGCCTTGGCCCCTCGCCAACATCACGGGCAGCCACGTGTGATGGGGCAGTGGAGTGGAGGAGTTTTTGCACTGACCCAGAATGACCCTGTGGGAGTAACCCTACAACACTTAGCCCTGCTGACTCATCCAGTCCCAGGAAAGTGCTATGGGTTCCTGGCCCTGGCCATGCCTCTGTACTCCACTTAAGAGTCTCACTTGGGGCTTATGAAGAACCCACCATAGACTTCAAATTCTGGGGAGTGTACTGGAGAAGTGGCTCAGTGTGTGTGACATGTTTGCTGTGCAAGCCTGGGCAACTGAGCCTGATTCCCAGCACAGACGGAAAAGCTGAGCAAGGCTGGGGACTGTTGCAGACCAAATGCTGAAGAAGCACAGGTAGATGGAGCCCTGGGACTCGCTGCTCCACCAAATCAACTAAAAGGGAAAGTCCCAAGTTCAGTGAGAGACCCTGCCTCAAAGACTAAGGCAGAGAGCAATCGAGGATGACACTCAGTGTCTACTTCTGGCCTCCACATGCACACACACTGACAGACACACACCACACCATATTGTGCATGCACACACATATACACAAGCATACACACACACACACACACACACACACACACGGTGGGGGAGTGTAAAAAGAAAAAAAGAAAGAAAAGAAAAAATCTGACTGGGGGAGGGGTGTACTTGCAAACATCACACCAGGACCTCATCCAACTAAGGTAGCCATGGGGGAGCAGAGCCAGCCTGAATTTCTAGAGAATTTTCTTCCTGTCAAGTCACATGGTGATATGTGGTGTCCTGTCTAGGCAAAGCCACACCAGCCCTTTTCCCTGCCTGGGTCTTCAGCCCTGGTCGTGAGGAGCCTGCAAACCACCTAGGATCTAGAGTTAGGACAAGGTCTCTATTGGGGCTTCAGGGCAGCTTGCTGCTAGTGAGCTCTTCTGGGGCTCCATCAGGATGGCGTGGCCACTGCTGGTCCAAGACAATTCAGGTGCCATCACCCCAAGAAAGAGTCTTAGGCCCCACCCAACCTTGCCTGGGCAGCATCTGTCCTTACCAAGACCCTGAGATGTCTCCGAGCCCAGGGAACTATGAGAAGCACCGACCCACAACATTCTGCAGGGTCACAGCTGTCCTTCACCTCTGTCTACTCTGAATGCCTGAGGCCCCAGGTTTGTTTTGATCTCCAGCACTGAAATAAAATTCATAAAGAAAAACAAAACAATAACTTTCTTGGAGCGGGAAAAATTCTCCTAACCTCCAGCCACCTGAGCCCGATTGTGCACTGAGCTGCCCTCCCAGCTGGAAGGAGGGGACTTTGTGTTGAAAAGCCACGGTCTGCAGCCAAATCCATGATGTACCCTGAGTGGTCAGGCAGTATGTACAGCAAGGAGTGGGACACCTGAGGACAGAGCAATGCATGTGTGTAAGCATATGCACTCATGACAGTATGCATATTTGAAGGCATGTATATGAAGGTATTGGGTGTATTGTGAGCATATGAGTATATGTATTGTGCATGTATATGTGCATGTATGTATATGTGTATGAGTATATTTATGTGTGTATGATTGCATGCATGTATGTGTGTGTAGGCACGTATGTATATACTGAGATGGGGTCTATACAGTCAAGCTGGCCTCTGTCCCTGTTTCATTTGTTTTCCTGTGACAAATGTACTCTAACAAGAAGTAACTTAGGGGAGAAAGGGTCTCTTTTGTCCCACAGTTCAGGTTACACCCACTGTTGTGGAGATGGCAGCTTGAGCAGCTGGTCACATCACAGCCATAGACAAAAGCCAGGCCAAGGGAATGCACCCATGCTGCCTGCGCCCTGGCGAGCTTTCTTCACTGTTACCCTCAGCTACGTAGTGAGTTCGAGGCCAGCTTGGTCTAGACCCCATCTCAAAAAATAAGACCATATATACCTTAATTAAAGATCATTTGTGGCTAAAAAAATGCAAATGGCCATCTGAGCTGTTGGGGAAATGGCAGAGTGCCCACAGAGCGGCTTGGTACAGGGTGACCGCCTGCCACTGCATTTGCTTAAAATAGAAAAGGGCAAACAAAAAGAGTAAGAAATACAACGAACAGTGCTCTAGAAAAGTACTGGATGAATGCAGGAAGACAGCAGTGAAGGGAGGGCAGGGAGTGTCAGCATGACCTGGGGTCTGCAGACCTGAGGACGAGGGGCTGCCCAGCCAGGCTCGGCTGTGACCTCCAGGGCAGAAGTCTTCAGGTGAGGACTGACATGGGATGGTGCCAGCATTGCTGTGCCTCCATGTTCATTCAGTCGCTGTGAGGTGCATCTGGCTGCTGCCTCAGGCCCTGTCACACCCTGTCTGGGTGACACTGACGAGGCCCACTCTGTCATCAGGGACTGCAGGAAGCTTCCTGACACACTAGATAGTTCATGCTTTTAGACAGCCTTGCTCATCCCTAACCTGATTTTTTTTAGCACATCACGTTTCCTTGGCCCCCAAGGCCTAGGGCCAGGGCCAACGTGTAGGCAAAAGGACCCAGCTACAAAAGGCACAGGCTGGGGACACTGCTGCTGGCAGAGACAGGAGGTGGCCAGAGAGAGAAGCTGAAAGCTCAGGCCATTGACTCTCCTTCAGGACTGTCCTTAGAGATGCAGGTCCAAGGGGCTTTAGGGCAGGATTTGTCTGTGTACATAAGTGCATGTATGTGTATTTATGTGGGTATATATTCTCATGGATGAACATGCCAGTGTGTGCACATGTATGTGTCAGCCAGAGGTCAACCTCAAGTGTCCTTCAGTCACTATCCACTTCAGCTTTTGTTCTGTCTTGTGTGTACATGAGGAGGATGCATGCTTACCTGTTATAACACATATGCGGGGGGCGGGGCTGTCAAATGACAGTTTGTGAGGTCAGTTCTCTCCTTCCACTCTGTGAGTCCCAGGGATTGAACTCAAGCTGTCAGGCTTGTCAGCAAACCCCTTTACCCACTGAGCCATCTCACCGTCCCTTGCTGTGGTGTGTGTGTGTGTGTGTACTATATGAATGAATGGGGGGGGGCATGTGTGTGCCACAGTATGAAAGAGTAGGTCAGAAGATAACAAATCAGATGCCTTGTTTGAGATAGGTCTCTTTGTGGGCACTGCTGTGTAAGCCAAACCAGGTCATGAGCTTCTGGAGGTTGTCCTGTCTCTGCCTCCCATGTCAGCATAGGAGACCATGGGTTACAGATGTGCACCAACACATATGACTTTATGTGACCCTGGGTTACAGGTGTCACCACCACACACAGTTCTATGTGACCCTGGGTTACAAATGTCACCACCACACATGGGTTTATGTGACCCTGGGTTACAGATGTCACCACCACACATGGGTTTATATGACCCTGGGTTACAGATGTCACCACCACACATGGGTTTATGTGACCCTGGGTTACAGATGTCACCACCACACACAGCTCTATGTGACCCTGGGTTACAGATATCACCACCACACAGAGCTCTATGTGACCCTGGGTTACAGATGTCACCACACACAGGTTTATGCAGGTCCTGGAGTTCAAGATCATTTTCTGGTGCTTCTGTGAAAACACTTTACCCACCTTTCTCATCTCTCCAATCTCATCATTAGAAAACAAAAACAACAAAAAACCAGAATCTCTCATTGGGACCTGGGCTCTCCAGTAGACGAGGTCAGCTGGCCAGCGAACACAGAGGATCCTCCTATCCCCTGTTCCCTGGCTCTAACATAAGTGTGAGCCACCAAGCCTAGCTTGACCCTGATGTGGATTCTGCAGATCAAACTCAGGTCCTTGGTCTTTCACAGGAAGCACTTGATGACAGCCGTCATCCCAGCTTCTGTGGGTAGGATTTGAATTTTGGGCTCTATGGGGTCCCAAAGAAGACAAACACCAGGTTCACTTGATGATATTCTGCTCTTGTAGCATGTTCACTGTCCTCTTGCTTCTGGAAGAACAGACAGAGAAAGCACACACTCCTTTCTAGAGCTTGGACCTGCAGCCTAGGGTCTGGGATTGGCCAGAGCTCTCTGGAAACTGGCACCAGGACTCCCAAGTGTCCCCAGTGCTTCCAGGTTTTCCCTGTGTCCATCGGGGATCCCTTCCCCTAGGCTTGACACAAGAACTGTGTCCTTGTGGTTCCTTTCAGTATCCCTTTCTC
Organism: Ondatra zibethicus; assembly: GCA_004026605.1. Lineage (NCBI taxonomy): Eukaryota > Metazoa > Chordata > Mammalia > Rodentia > Cricetidae > Ondatra > Ondatra zibethicus. The sequence goes on from PVIU01001775.1 coordinate 98,645, forward strand.
CACCTGGGACTTGTCCATCTGTCCTTGTCCTCTGTGTTCAGGGGGGCATAGGGGAAAGTGCTGGAATCCAGGAGGAGAGAGGAAGGCAGTGCTGGAAGAATTGCTCCAGATCCCCCCTGGTGCTCTGACCTTGCCCCAAGCATCTGTGTCTGCCTTACTCCCCTACTACTGTTCCAAAAAGAAAATAAAAAATTCTAGAGGACCCCATCCTGGAGAGGAGCTTGGCTGTGCCTGTTTCCTGCATCAGTGACCAGAACTCCCCTAACTCAGCTTGGGAGGACAGTGACAGCCACATTTCATGCTGCCAGCTCCCCCTAGATCCTTGACACCAGCCAAGGACTAGCTCCCCTGGTCTGAGGACAGGATTTCAGGCATCAGATCTGTGAGTTTATCTTGTTCCCAGGCATCCAGGGCTCTCCATGATGGTGTGTTCCCCAGTGTCCCTGGGACACCAGAGGACAAAGTCCTAAGATTCCCTGGGTGACAGCAGTAGGCAGATGAAGGCCCAGTCACCACAGGCACAAATGGACCAAGGGATCAGGGTTCTGATGGGACCCACAGCACAATCCGGGGCCAATTGGCCTGGACACAGACACTAGGTATCCACATCCAGGACTGGAACACCACATGGATGGAGGCTGGAAAACCCAGCACTGAAATTAGTCTGTGAGCCCCTCTCATGACCATGGCTTGAGGGTGGTTTTTGGTTGGTTGTGGCACTGGGTTGGAATCTCTTATGTCAGGTAATCAATCGCTCTGTCACCGAGATTCTCCATCAGCCCCTTTCTTTTCAGGAATAAGAGTATAAGCAACCCCAGGCTAACCCACTGCACATATACAAACACACGGAAGTAGAAGGAAATTAGCTGGAAAGAGGAAAGAGCTCAGAGCAGGACAGAAGAGGGTGATGGGGTGAATATCAAAATACATCATATACATTTATAAAAATGTCATAGTGAAACCCATTATGTATAATTTGTACACACTAATTAAAAAAAAACTTTAAGAAGCGACTAAGAATCATCGTTCGGATGTGGTGGCATGTGCTTGTGATCCCAGCACTAAGAGGGAGAGACAGGAGGGTCAGAAGTTCAAGGTCATTCTTAGTTACATAGAGAGTCTGAGGCCAGCCTGGGCTACATGAGAGTCTATGAAAAATAAGGAGGGGAGCGGTGATAAAAAAAAAAGGATGAAAGATGGAATTGAAGGAAAGTAGTCAAGGAAGGTTGAGACTTTCTGCTGCTGGGAGTGAATTCTAGGGACAAAAATACTGGAAGGAAGCAAGCTCCCTGTGTCTTAAGGTACATGTGACTCTCTGTGACAAGTCCCAGCTCCACCTTCACTCTGACCTGGGGATCTCAGTCAGCGAGAGGGAGGAGCACAAGGGGCCAGGCCACCTGGCAGGAGAGAAAGGAAATAACGCCTCATTCCAGGCAGGTGATAACCTGGGGTCCCTTGGTGGCTGCATCCTGCTGCCTCTGGCTGGGCCCCTGGGGCTGGAATAGAGAGGGTCCTGGAGAACCCATCATCAAGTGGCCTCACACATGGCACACTGTTCCCATCTGCTCTTCACACAGTAGAGGACCTGTGTGTGCCCAGATCCCTGTGGCGTCCCAGAATCCCTCACTGGTGTAGCCCACTGGCCTCACTCCTTGTCCAGCCCCTCCTGGCAGGAGGGCCTCACTGCACTCTGGAGTACGGCAGCCAGCAAAGAAGCCCAGGCACGGGTCTGCGCATGTGTGTACACACAGAGGCTGGAGAGATGATGCTGCCCTTGCAGAGGCCCCAAATTCAGTTATTGGCACCCACATCCAGTGGCTCACAACTACCTGTGACTCTAGCTCCAGACCCCTCCGGCCTCTGTGGCACTGCACAATGTATACAGACACACATAGAAATGATGCACACATATGCACACACACGTATGCATACACACATATGCACACACACACATTAAAAATCTTTTTTTTTAAAAACCCGGCTAGGATCAGACTCCAACACGGTCCATCAGGGGACAGTGGCAAATGGTTGTCATGGGGGGAAGTGTGAGTCTGACAAGGTGATGGCACTGGCTTGGTGGCTCTGTCCACCATGTTACAGAGGCAGCAGGTCCAGTGCCAGGCCTCCGTGACATCTGCCACCAAGGTCCAAACAACAGCAGGTTGTAGCAACAGGAGAAGCAGGAGGCCAACAGAGGCACAGCTGGAAGGCTGGGGACCTGTCTGGGAGACACCTCCAGTGCCACAGTGCCACCCACCTGAGGAGAGAGAAGAGCTGAGCGCACACACAAGGCAGGCCCAGGGCAGGCTGGATGGTGACTGCAAAATACACACAAAGGCCAGACTGGACAGGACCAGGGGACCTGGAGCAGCCTGTGGCTAGCAAGCCTAGAGGACAAACAAGGACCTCTGCCTCCACCAGCCCCACACTGTCAGGATCAGGCTAGTGACTGCGTTGACCTAACTCCTCTCCTCCCTAATTTTGGACCAGATAAACTAATGATCCTCAACCTTCCTAATGCTGCAACCCTTTAATACAGTTCCTCATGTTGCAGTGACCCCAACCATAAAATTACTTTTGTTGCTACTTCATAACTGTAATTTTGCTACTGTTAGGAATCGTAATTTTTGGAGGTAGAGGTGTGGCCACAACCCACAGGTTGAGAATCTCTCCGCTAGACTAAGTATATCTCCTCTGATCAAACACACATGTCCACTGCCCATCCAGACCAGCAGCCCCCAGGGCGCTGTCCCTGGCATCCCCTTCCCACCGCAGAGATCTCTCCACCCCTCCTGCCTTTGAGTCTCTGCCTAGTGTGCATGCTTCAGGGAGGCCACTCTGTGGCTGTAACAGATTATGAATAAACAGACCCAACTAGCTTCCATCTGCTTGGTCTTTGCTTGTTTTCTCAATAGTGAAAATGTCAACAAACTCCCTGTGTGTGGTATAAGGGTTTTGGATAAAGCTAATCTCTGCTGGGGCTTCTTAACACGAGGAGCACTCTGTCTGCAGGATCAGGCTCACCCTGTCTCCTACACCCGGGCTCAGAAAGGGAAAGAAACTCAGCAGGATCACTCAGCCCACCTCAGCTGCACCCAGGATTTAGGGGCTCTAGGTACTAGCCTGGAATAATAGCAGACATCTTGGTACGCGAAGTCCTCCACCGTCTTCTTTCCTGGAAGTGGACAGAGTGCTTGCGCTGAAGCCTGTTCTTCTCATTCATTCATTCATTCATTCATTCGGCTTCTGGCTGAGGAGAGAACAGATGAGAGGTCCTGAGGCAGCAGGGACCTTCCCCAGTGTCCTTCAGCAGGCTGATGTCTCAAAGCACAGTCCCTGCTGTCGTCCCAAGGGCCACCCAGGCACTTCCATAGGGGCTAGGGGTTTACACTGAGCTGGGCTGCTCCCTGTCCACCTGGTGTCCCTTGCTTCCTGGTGAGTCTCAGTCTCAAGCGCTCATAAACCAGCACACAGACCTCTTACCCATGGTCTGTCTGTCTGTCCCAGCCGTACAATCCCAGACAACACGGTCAGCATTCTCGGCCCTGCTCAGCAGAGTGCTCAAAAGAGCTGCTGAAAAAACAACTTGGGAAAGGTTAACTTTGCAAAAGTTATAAAACGTTGGCTGTGCTGTTTGTGCACAGGCACCCTTGGACTATATTTTCATATTTTTCTTTAGCTTTTTACGTTTCAAGGCTATTTTGTTATTTTGGTTAGTTTAAGCAAAATCATTTCCTCTGCCTATCTGTGGGCTTGAGTGAGCTGTGCATGTGTGTGTACATTACAAGGGTGTGAACTTGTTCATGTGGATGCAAGTATATATGTATATGTGTTGTGTGTGCATGGGTGTATATATGTGCCTGTGTCTATAGTTGCCTTGTGCATGCATATGTGCCTGTTTGTGTGTATGCATATACGTATGTGTGTGCATATGCACACATGTATGTATTTGCACATATTTATGTGTTCTTGTTTGTGTGCTTATGTGTTCATGTTTGTATGCATATGTACACATATATGTGTTCATGCATGTATGTATGTATATGTGTGTGTTCCTGTTTGTGCATGTTCATGCTGTATGAATGCACAGGTACAGATGCATATGTGTATATATGTATATATGCATACATACTATACATATGTGTGCTTATTTGTATGTGTGTATGTATACGCATGTGTGTGTTTGCACAGATGTGTATACATGTGTGCCTGTTTATTCCTGTGAAAGAATGCTCTTGTACATTTTAAAGATTTGTCATTTGTATTGGTTTAATAAAATGTTGATTGCCCAGTAGCCAGGCAGGAAGTATAAGCAGAGCAACCCGACTAGGAAAATTCTGGGAAGAGGAAAGGCAGGGAGTCATTTGTAAGCCATACATAGAGGAATCAAGATGAGAATGCCTTACTGAGAAAAGGTACCAAGCCATGTGGCTAAACATAGAAAAGAATTATGGGTTAATTTAAGTTGTAAGAGGTAGTTAATAATAAGCCAAACAGTTTGTAGTTAATTATAAGCCTCTGTGTGTTTATTTGGGACTGAACAGCTGCAGGATCAGGCGGGACAGAAACTTTGTCTACAGTTTGTGTGTGTACACATGTATGTAGGTATGTACATGTGTATGTGTACGTGTGTGTGTGTGTGTGTGTGTGTGTGTGTGTGTTGAAGCTGGGGATGGTTAGAGCAGGAGATGGTTATCAGCCTTTGAATTGGGCTGAGTGTACCAGATACATCTTTGTAAGCAATTAACAAGCATTTGTGAATGAGTGAGTGAATGAATGAATGAATGAGTGAGTGAGTCACTGGAAAGATAAGTAATGGAGATACAAACGCAGCAGTGCGCCCTTCCCAGTAACCCAGAGCCAGCCAGGACTCACAGTCTCTTTGAAGTTTCCTTCCCTAGCTCTGGCCTCGTCCCTTGCTCTGACTATGACACAGGAAAGATGGCTAGACACCAGCAGAGAGCAAGTGCATTACATACTTCAGCCTTTGTCCGGGGTCTCCAACAGCTCTATCACTGCTGGAGAGCCCTTGGGAGTAATGATGTCCAGCTGAGATTCAAAGCCTATCCCCAAGGCTCTGATGGAGCTGTCTCTATTGCTGATTGATCTATTTATGAACCAGCCTCCCTCCTGCCTGCCCGAGGCTTCATGGAGAAGAGAAACAGTTAACTTGTGGCAGCAGGCTGAGCTCTCTGGTGCTGGCTTCTCAGGCTCCAGGCTCTCTGTGGAGGGGGCAACGGTTAACTGGGAGACACGAGTGTCTGAGATTGTGGGGAACTGTGTGTGGCTTGCTCTTCTATGGGGGCAATTCAGGAAGAACCAAGGGGGGTCTCCTCTGAAGCTGCATTCAGATCTGTACTCCCCTCAGGGGCAAGAACCACCTCACCAGCCCTGTCCAGCTCCATGCTGAGGCCTGAATTCCTGCAGAGCCTCCTGGGCCAGGAGGACAGATGAAAGGCAGCCAGCAGTACCCCCACTGGGACTGAGAACACAAAGGCAGCAGCTCCTGAGGAAGCACAGTGCTTTGGGGACCCCTGAGGTAGGCTCAAGGCTTGAGACCCTGCTGCACTGATTTTACCCTTTGCATAAAACAGAATATGGCAGAGCTGTGGCAGGGAACAGCCTGAGTGAAAACTCTCTTGTCACCAGGGGACACAAAGCCCGTGTCTTGTCTTCTCTAAGCCTCACTTTCAGCGTCTGGGAATTGAAGTATGGAAAGGGAGCCCTTCCCTGGTCCTGGTGAGTTCCTGCAGAGGACATGTGTGAGGTCAGAGAAAGGAGCCTGGACCCCAAACGCCAAGGAGGAACAGCAAGTGGTGGGTGGGGATTGGCATCCAGGTTACGGCATCCAGCAACCTCAGTCCTTATGGGAACAGTGACGTTTGTTCTCAACAAAGAAATTGAGTCTGGAGAGCTTAGAGGGCTCACTGAGACATGGGGCAGGCTCTGAGGGTCTTTGTGGGGCTTCTCCTAGATCCTCTGCCACGATGCTGTCCCCAGAGGAGACTGTCCCTGCCTACACCCTGCTTTCCAAAGACTTGTCTAAAGGTGCATATAAAGCTGGGCGTGGTGGCACACACCTTTAATCCCAGCACTTGGCAGGATGGTCTCTACGAGTTTGAGGCCAGCCTGGGCTACATAGGGGAGCCCAGACCAGCTAGAGATGCATAGTGAGACCTTGTCTCAGAAAACAAAATGGAGTAAAAACATAAATGTGCCTATATCATATACAAATTTTGTGTATTAATACAAATTTGAGAATAATTTTGTTAGAACATACTATACATACATTTCTAATCTTATTCAAGGTATTGTACCTATACAGCTCATTTAACAATGTAATGCAAATTTCTAGTCCTTGAAAATTTATAGTGGTATATTATTTGTGTAGATCAGAGAGTAAAACAGCCACACTGGTCAGTCATACAGACAGGCAGTGGTGGCATCCACCTTTAATCCCAGTAGCCACACTAGTTAGCCACAGAGCCTGGGTGGAGGTGGTGCATGCCTTTAATCCCAGCACTAGAGAAGAATATAAGATGGGAGGAGACAGTTCTCAGCTCAGTCTCATCCTGAGAATTTCTGGAAGCAGAATCACCATTTCAGACTGAGGTAGAGGTAAGAGCCAGGGACTGGCTGCTTCGCTTTTCTGACCTTCAGGTTGAACCCCAAAATCTTTCTCCATGTTTTTATTACTTGTGATATAAAAGTTATTATTTAAAAATTATTTAGGATAATAAGAAATGCAGGTTAGCAGTTAATCAGCTATTACAATTGAACTTGTAGTCACAGTAGGAATGTTTTCAAGGTCAAACAGAAATATATTTTAGATAGGCAGGTCATCTTCAAACACTTCCAAGATCTACAGAATATGACATCTAAGATGTTTTAATAACATAGGCTCTTTTTTTTTTTTAATGGCAGTGAGACATGCCTGCTCCTGGCAGCACCAATCTACTTCAGAGAAGATGATGAGCATCCACATGGAGTTTACTTTCTTTCTTTTTTTTAATATTTATTTATTTATTATGTATACAATATTCTGTGTGTATGCCTAAAGGCCAGAAGAGGGCACCAGACCTCATTACAGATGGTTGTGAGCCACCATATGGTTGCTGGGAATTGAACTCAGGACCTTTGGAAGAACAAGCAATGCTCTTAACCAGTGAGCCATTTCTCCAGCCCCTGGAGTTTACTTTCTTTGTAGCAAAAGTTAGCCACTAGGTAAGAAAGTGCCCTTGCCTCAACTGCTGACAGTATGCTGTCCTAATTGGACAAGCAGGGCACAAAAGAGAGTCACTGCAAAGCCTCTAGGCCTGTAGGCTGAAGATGGGTACCCCAACATTGCAGAGGAACCTTGCAGAGGAACCTTGGGTGGTTGTTTCTGTCATTTCTCACATTTTTTTTGGAAGTCACTTGCTCACACTTCCTGCTTACTCAGTTAATATTATTACCTTCTCTGGTCTCTGAGGGAGTTGAGGACTAGATAGTTATAGTTATAGTTTTCCTTGTTTACCAGACTCATAAAAGATTCACTAAAGAAATGTAAAGAATATAAGGTTGAGAGACATAAAAATATAATTTTGAATTGTAATGCAAGTAAGAATAGAAAGTGAATTAGGTACAAGTCTTTGGATTCACCAAGGTGGGATAGATAATAGAGTATTTTCTCTGAATTTGTCAGATGCAAATGGACTAGACATTGTCGATGTATTTATTGCCTGTATGTATTATATATAGTTACTGTACTTATTGTATATAGTTTTTCTTATATTAATTATAGCCTTCTTTTTTATTTTAGACCAAAAGGGAAAATGTAATGATATTTTGTTTGTATTTTAACAAATAAAGCTTGTCTGAAGATCAGAGTGCAGAGCTAAGCCACCAGAGGCCAGGCAGTGGTGGCACACACCTTTAATCCCAGTATTCAGGAGTCATATGCCTTTAGTCCCAGCACTAGGGAAGCGGAGACAGGAGGGATATGGCTGGGCAGAGAGAGGAATATAAGGTGGGAGGTGACAGGATCACCCCTGCAGTCTGAGGATCACCCCTGCAGTCTGAGGATCACCCCTGCAGTCTGAGGATCACCCCTGCAGTCTGAGGATCACCCCTGCAGTCTGAGGATCACCCCTGCAGTCTGAGGATCACCCCTGCAGTCTGAGGATCACCCCTGCAGTCAGAGGATGCAGCCCTCTGTAGTGGCTGCCCTGCTTCTCTGATCTTCACCATTAACCCCTAAATCTGACTCTGGGTTTTTATTATTAAGAACAGCTAGAATTCTTTCTACATGCCTATGTGCTCACTTCTTCCTCCTTCCTCCCACTGGAGCTGGGGCCACCTGCTGGGTAAGTGCTGCCCCCCTGAGTTATGCCTCTTTCTTTTCTTAAATCATCATTAGCCCCTGATCATTTCTTTGATCTTAAAATTATTTCTGGACCAGTCTGTATTATTATGTGTAATTTATTATTATATAATTCATTTAATTACATTTATTTGTTTGTGAACATGTACCACAGCGCCCATGTAGAGGTCAGAGGGCAACCTGAGGGAATTGGTACTATATTTCCACCGTGTGAGTTCTGGAGATTGAACTCAGGTCATGAAGCTTGACAGTAGGTGCCTTTACCCATTGAGCCATCTTGTCAACCCCTGCCTGTTTCTGCTAACAGTATTTCCCAGGATTCATTGCAGAGCAGATGCATAGAGCTGGTGGGAGTAGGTGTTTTGGCTTGATCTCATGTAGCTAAGGCTATGTGGCTGATGATGAACTTGAACTTCTGACCCAGCTGCTTCCATTTCCTCAGTGCTGGGATCATAGGCGTTGGCTGCCAAGCCTGGTTTATTTGGTGCTGGAGACAGACCCCAGGGCTTCAAGCATGCTAGACAAGCACTCTACCAACTGACCCACATCCCCAGCTCCCCTCTTTCCTTACATCAGTGTACTGGCCTTTGGCCATTTCTCCCTACAATACATCCCAGGGCTACTGGAGATCGGGATGAATGGACCTGCCGGTCCCTTCCAGCCGCTCACTGCCCTTTTCCACAGAGGAGAATACTTACGTTAGTTCAGAAGTGAGTGCCTCCTCCGAGGGTGTGAGCTGACGACTCTTGCCGGCCCCCGCCCTCATCGACAGAGCACTTAACTTTGGCCAACCTCATGCTGAAGGCTGGATCTCTGTGTGCTGTGACCACGCAGCCCTTGTCATGAGTAGCATCTGCCTCCACGCTTAGCAGTCACTTTCAGCTCCCATTTGTGCCTGCTTCTGCCCGTCTCTCTCAGCTAGGCTGCAGGCTGTTTGCTTACTGAGCTCTGCATATGGCTGTGATATGAGTTACAAGTCTTCTTTCTGCTGTCACTCACAGTGGCCACTTCTGACCTCTTAGTCCAGTCTACGCTGTGTTCTCTTTCAATTCCCAAAGCGTCTACCACTGCCTGTGCATATAGCAGATAATCAATGGTGTGAAGCCTACTTTACTCAATGTCTTTATACGTAAAAGATTTCAAAGCCCCACCCCATCATACTGCTTACTGTTTATATAAGCCCCTATTCCTGTTCTAAGGCATCAAGCACGGTCAGCTTTCAGTACCCACAGGTTCCTAATATCCAGAAGAAAAAAATGTGTTTGTATTGAATACATACAGACTTCTTTTTCTTTCTTTCTTTCTTTCTTTTTTCTTTTTTTTTTTTTTTTTTTTTTTTTTTTTTTTTTTTTTTTTTTTTTTTTTTTTTTTTTTTTGGTTTTTCAAGACAGGGTTTCTCTGTGGCTTTAGTTCCTGCCCTGGAACTAGCTCTTGTAGACCAGGCTGGCCTCGAACTCACAGAGATCCGCCTGCCTCTGCCTTCCGAGTGCTGGGATTAAAGGCATGCGCCACCACCGCCTGGCTCAGACTACTTTTCTTATCAATTAAAAAAAATTAATTATGTGTATGTGTGTGTTGTGGGGGAGAATGGGTTTGTGCATTTGAGTGCAGTACCAGTGAACCCCATTTTACAGGCCAAGGTGAAGCAGTGATGTGGGTGCTGGGAACTGAACTCAGGTCTTTGTTGTAGCTGTATGCACTTTTAACTGCTGAGCCACCTCTGCAGCTCCCATCTGGTTTCTCAACCTGAGCACTACGTAAGCAGCAGAACACGGTACTGGGGGTCACAGCCGGGTTACTTGCAAAGACCATGCCATTTTATACAAGGTGCTGGACCAGCCATGGATTTGGTATGTAGGGGTGTCTTGGAACTAAACCCTTAAATATCCAAGGATCACAGGGTTAGAGGGATGGCTCATGGGTCTCCATCACCATGTAAAAAGCCCTGTATGGCTGCACCTGCACTTGCCTGTAACCACAGCAATGGAGGGCAGAGCCAGGAGGATCCTGGGAGCCCTCCAACCTATCCAAAATGGTGAGCGTACAGGCCAGCAAGAGACCCTGTCTCAAGGTATTAATGTGGAGACTAATAGAGAAAGACACCCAGTGTCCCCTCTGGGCTCTACATGCGAGCCTATCTGCAGTCATGTCATGCATCCCATGTACATATCTCCCCACACATACAAAGAAAGACATGGAAGACTAAAAGAATGAGCTTTAAAATATAAGTGCCCAGTCCTGATACCGTTTCAAATGCTCCTACGGATTGTTCCCCCACTGCATTCTGGACGACTTCTCGGTGGAAAGCAGTCTGCAGATATGCCGGTTGACGGCAAACCTCAGCCATGTCTCTGGTGTCGCACTCTGAATGTGAACGGTCCTGTCACAGGCTCGCTTGTTTAAACTCTTGGTTTGCCAGACAGTGATGCTGTTCTCATCAGTGTGTAACCTTCGGCGGGGGTAGGAGGGTGGGGGCGGGAGGTGAGGGGCGGGGGGTGGGACTAACAGATGCGGATCCTTCGGGGGTGGGGCTTAGCTGGAGGAAGTGGGTCCCAGGGAGACTGACTTGGCCTTCAGGGTTACAGCCTGGCTCTACCTCCTGTTGACTTTCTGCTTCCTGACCCAGCTGCATGGGAACAAGCTCCTGTTGCCAGGGCCTGGATCTGTACTAGCTACCACGCCTTCCCTGCTGTGAGGAGCTGTGTCTTTTTAACCTAAACCAAAGAAATCCTTCCTCTCTCAGTCACTTCTTACTACCACAGTAGAAGTAACTAACACACATGGCATGTCTGCAGGTTATAAAATGTCTGCCTTCCTCGCCTAGCTCACCTAAGACATCACAGAGCCACAGGGCAATTCCCAGCCACGGCAAGGGCACAGTCGGAAAGGGAGCGTCAAAGCGGTAGTATCACTATGAAGCCAACCAGGAGTGACAGGTGACAATAGTCATCATGCTGGCGTGGCCCAGGTTGCAAGGGAGCCTACCAGGGTGTCAGTGTTGGGAGAGAAGGGCCAAGGAAAGGACTCATTCTAGTAATCTCTCCCCTGCTCCAAGGGATGCAGCTGAGGTAGTCACCAGAGAACAAAGCCCAGCAGACCCATATGACACTCCCACACTTGGGACAAGGGACAAAGGATGCTTCCCGCTCAGGTACTGGCTACAGGCTAGTCTCCCTATGAACGTAAGGGAGAGCTCAGCCTGGGGCAGGGCCCTGAAGGTCTCAGGCAAACCTGGGTACGCTCAGCCACTGCGGAAGAAACCTGAAGCATGAGGGAGTTGCAGGAGAATCTGCCTGTGCCCAGCCTCCTTCGGGCCCAGCTTCGAGGGTGCTTTGCGGACTGGAGGATAGCTTTCAAGGAGAAGAAAGGCTTTCCAGAAAATGTTGGGGATTTTTTTAAAATTGCTTTTAAAGATTTGGCTCTCCTTGAAATTTTTTCTCCTACTTATTATTTTAAGAACTGTTCACACACGCTCTGCCCTCTTAGCGGGAGAGCGTTCCTCTTAGCAAACAGTTGCTTTCTCTCTTTCTTGGTTTCCTGATGCTGGGCCACAGCCCCCACCGAGCCACACCCCCACCCTGTACACTACAGTCTTAACTATAGGTCTGATTTCTGAGCAGTAACTCTCCAGCCCTCAGTTTCTGCATAACAGAAATTTTATTCCTATTAACTACCGCTCCTCATCCCGCTCCCGTCATCTGAGCTTTCAGAGGCAACTTCAAAATCCTGATCTATGAATAGATGCAGCCAACTTTAACCATCTTGTTTAAGGCGGGCTTTGATTAATGTTTGTACCATTTAGTTACTTAGTTAATTAAACTCCTTTAAACATTTTAAGCTGCAATCAAAATTTATTATATTCCATTTTCTGAGTTTTTCAATTATCTGACTAACGAGTTTTCCTTGGTCCTTACCTGATTCTGATAATTCAGATACATTAAATTTACAATTATGATTTTTAAATATTCAAAAGCTGTTTACCAACTTAGTAAGATTTCAACTTGCAATCACAGATAGAAATCAATGACTCAAGGGCTTATTTAAAACAGAGCATGAGTGTGATGTAAACTCAGATACACCAAGCTCCCAGAGTCTCTGAAAGTTCTCCAGTTTACCAGAGACCCGAGCTCCCGAAACCAGAGACCTGTGCTTCTGAAACCAGAGACCCTTGCTTCTGAAACCAGAGACCTGTGCTTCCAAACTCGGCACGAAAACAGACATTGCCGATTTTGATCTGTTACATCACTCTGTGCTCAGTTCTAAATTTCCCTGCAATTAAAATTGTTCCCAAATTAAATCTGAGATCTCTTTATTTTAGTTTTAAAAGATTTTTTTAAAGTATGTGTGTATGTGTGGGGGAGTGTGTGCATGTGTGGGTGCAGTTGCCAACAGAGTCCAGAAGAGGGCGTTGGATCCCTGGAGCTGGGGTTATAGGCATGGGAACTGAACTCTGGGCCTCTGCAGGTGTTTTTCACTACTGAGTCATCTCTCCAGCCCCAGGATCTCTTTCTTTTTATAAATGCATTTATTTAGTGTGTGTGTGCATGTGCGTGTGTGTGTGCTCGCGTGCGTGTGCACGTGCATGCACACTTTGCAGATGCCACAGCAAGCATGTGGAGGTGAAAGTTTACCTTTCTGGGATCAGTTTTCTCCCCCTATGTGTGGTCCTTGGGGAATTGAGCTTAGTCATCAGGCTTGGCAGCAAGGCCTTTTCCCTGATGAACCATTTCTCTGGCCTTCAGGTTTGGTTCTCAAATGCTTTTCTGTCCAGTTGAAAGGGATTTCTGAAAACTCTGCTTCAACAACACGTGGTATGTGGCCAGTTAGTCACAAGCACCCTGGAGTGAGCATCAGACGCCATGGGTGTCTCCATCCTCCACCCACAGGTTCAGGCGTTTGAACGCTTGGTCCCTATCTGCTGACGCTGCTTTCAGGAGGCAAGGTCTCACTGGAGAAAGTGGATTTCTGAGTGGACAGGCATTATGGGTGTAGCCCAGCCTCAGTCTGGTCTGAGGTCTCTGTTTTCTGATCCATCAAGACATGAGCAAGACACCTGCTTCTCCTGCCACCATGGAAGCAGCAGCTTCCGCCTCTGTGCCTTTCTCACCGTGATGGATTGCATCCTTCCAAACCTGGAGCCCAGACAAATCGTTTCTCCCTTAAACTGCTTCTTGTCAGGTACCTGGCCCCAGCAGTGCCAAAATAATACAGTTCTCAACAGGTTGCCGTGACTACTGGTGCCAGCTGCAAGGTCAGAGCGTCCCTGACCACCTGCACTTCCAACAAGCTGTGAATTTGGGTGGGTCCTCTGACCCCTTTCAGCTTCCATGATGCACTTGCCCAGCTCACACTCAGCTTAGGAAAATCCCTTAATCTATGTTATTGACATGGGAAAATAACGGGTGAACACAAGCTAGGTCATGTGTGTAATAGACGTGTGTAATGAACATGTGTGTGATGGAGACTTTTTGCATTTTCAGAGAAAGAAAAGAAGATAATCTTTGTGTATGAGTATGTGTGTGCAAATGTGTGTGTGTTCAAGTGTGTGCATGTGAGTGTGCTTGAGAAGAGAGAACAACACTGATGTCTTATTCAGTTGTTCCTCCCTTATTTTTTTTAAATATTTATTTATTTATTATGTATACAATGTTCTGTCTGTGTGTCTGCCTGCAGGCCAGAAGAGGGCATCAGATCTCACTTCAGAGGGTTGTGAGCCACCATGTGGTTGCTGGGAATTGAACTCAGGACCTTTGGAAGAGCAGGCAATGCTCTTAACCGCTGAGCCATCTCTCCAGCCCCTTCCCTTATTTTTTTAAGGTAGGGCCTCTCACTGAACTTGTAGCTTGCCAGTTGTCAATAGCTAGTTTGTCAGTAAGCCCCAGGGACAGCCCCTCTCTCCACCTCTCCAGAACTGGGGTTACAGCCACTATGCCTCTTTATTTCTCACTCTTCCCAGTGGGCCACACTGAGGACATCTTTCCCAGTGTTTCACTATGACTTGTCTCTTCAACTGACCCATTGAGTATGGTTGTCAAATGAGCTTGTTAGGGCTGCCAGGGCCCAGGCTCTCACCCCAACAACTCAAACAAGAGAACACCTCGCCCTCTCAGCATACACCAGTATTCTCCACCCAGCAAGCTTCCCTGAGTCCTGGTGTCCAGGGGGCTTCTGGTGGTTCCCCGATGCATACCTGATTGATTGGATTGATAGATGGGCCAGATGACTGAACTCAGCCCTTAGCCCCTTTCCCCCTCCAGAGCTCTCAAAGCTCCACCTTGCATCATATTGGTCTTGGGGCCTATTGCTCACCTTGAATTACCTCAAGAGCCCAGAGCCTTTGCACTTTCACTTTCCCAGCTCTCGCTGGCTTCTGTGCTCAGGAGTGTCTGTCTCGTTCCTGATAAAGCACCTCTGTTTCCATCACTGTTCATGTGCTCCCAGTCCAGGTCTTTGTTCTGGGCATAAGAACTGAGAAATTTCAGCAGGTGCCTCTGGATTCCCATCTACACCAACGACACTAATATGGTCTCCCCTGGGCTCTGCCAACCTTCAGAACTGAGCCATCTCCCTGCAGCTTGGCCACGCTGTCTCCAGGCTGTATCTGACCCTAGGTCGGTGTCATGGTGACCAGGCTTTATAGTGTAGCTCCCTTTGTCCTTCCTGAAGGCTGTGGTCCCCTTCCCCACCCATTTGTATCCTCTTAACATCTGGCCTGGCATCCAAAGAGAAGGCTTACTAAACGTCTAAAAAGTGAGCTGCTGCGTTAGAATGGAGAGCGGCTGAGGAGCCTTGGAGCGCCCTCCTTGGTCTAAGTCCTGTGTATCTTCTAACACAAAGCAGGAAAATTGCTATGACTTCTAACTTCAGGAAAAAATAACCTGCCTGGCTAAAAAGAGCTCCAGGAGCCAGGCCCAGGAGGTGGGGATCCACTGTGATGTTTGAGAAAAGAAGGAACGAGGAGAAACGTTCCCCGACTTTGAGCACCCTACCCAGGACACAGCCGTCTGCCCTGTGGCTTCTCTCTCCCTGTAAAAGCCCTTGGTGGGGTGGCAAGATGGCTCAGCTGGCAAAAACTCTTGTTGCCAAGCCTCACGACTCAAGTTCCGCCCTGGGACCTGCAACCGGCTTGGCGGATAAGAAGCCGCTCTTCAGAGAGCCGCGTCTCCCAAGCTATCAGACTGTTGAAACAGTGGGACCCCAGGGAAGCAGGGATTTCCCCAGAAGTCTCAGGCTGGGAGAAGCACAGAGTACCAGCCAGAAAGGGGGAGCCTGGCTCCTGGAAAGAGATCTCACCCAGTTCCGACAGTTCCTCAGTTCCCCTTATAGGATGAGACCGAAGGCCAGGATATGATGAGTCAGTGGGCAGGGCCCTCACTTTGGTCTGTAATCTCACTTCAGAACCCCAATGGGCGTGGGGCACTCACTGTATTTCTGTCCCTCTTCCCAAAGTGGCCATATTGAATAAACCTTTTTCTTCCTTCCAGTATTAATCTGATTTTTCTTTTCTTTTTTTAAGTATAGGTTTTTGAGACAGGGTTTCCCTGTGTAGTCCTGGCTGTCCTGGAACTAACTCTAGACCAGACTGGCCTCAAACTCACAAAGATCCAACTGCTTCTGCCTTCTGAGTGCTGGGATTAAAGGCCTGCACCACCACCACCCAGCGAATCTGATTATTTAAATTGACTTATTGAGGATGAGTGACTGAAACTGACTTGGGACACAGGCTGTCGCTTCCAAGTTTATTAACAGATACATATGGTGGAACAAGAGACCAGACTCCTGATAGTTGTCCACATACATGCTATGGCACGCGCGCGCGCACACACACACACACACACACACACACACACACACACACACACACACACACACACACAAACCCTTTGTTTCCTAAGCCCTCCAAGAGACTGTGTAAATAAATCTAATTCCTTCCCACCAACTCTCTTCTCCAAGTATTGGCTTTCAAGCAGTGTGGTCAGTACTTGGCCAAGTAACCGTAGTCTGAGGTCCAGTCAATGGTGCCCCTGGCTCTTGGCAGACGCTTTGCCTCCAGCCTGGCCACTAGTATCCCCTCCTTTCCAGATGCTGGCCTGAGCAGGGCTCGTGGGTGGGTCTCCAGGGTCCACCTTGCCGCCCTCCTGTCTGAAGCTGCTGGGTTGAGGCAGTGTTTTCCTTCCTGCTCCTCAAGTCCTTCCCAACTTCTCTCTGTGCATCTCTCCTTCCATCCACCACAGACCCCATCCCTAGCCTCATGGCCTCTGCCCCCTTACACCACGGGGATCAGAGGCAGTGCCTCAGCCCCAGCTTCTGTTTGATGAGGGATGAGGGACAGGAGACACGTATCAGGAAGCAGGGAGGAGTGAGCAAAATGTTTAAATTTTCAGTCCATTTTCTTGCTGCGTGAGAAATGTGCTCTAGGAAGCATAGACCGTGGGGTTCCCCTCCCCCCACTCCTCTCTCTTTCTTTTTTATGGAAATGTACAAAGTGTTCAAATGGTGGGGGTTTGGTGCTTGAGTTTCTAATATGTTTACCCCCTCAGACTGAGGCCAGACGACTGAGTAGCACCTTGGGGGTCCCCCAGCTTTCCTCACAGTGGATTCCTCTCGCCCAGGTCAGTTCTGTACCTTCTGTGCTTCATAGATCTGGTATTGTCAGCCTGTATTCTTAGATCTGGACCGTCCTGGCACAGTAGAATCTACTGCATAGTGTAGAGAGGAGGAGAGAGGAGGCCCGGGAACTGAAGACCGCCCTGTCAGAACCCAGGGGAGCAGCAGGGAGGCGAGAGCAGCTGCATCCTCACAGTGGCCTGGGTAGATTTCAGACAGGAGCTTGCTTGAGCCCCAGATCCAGTCTGCAGCAGAGTTAACACGCAGCTGTCCCCACTCCCAAGGACTTCTGGACTTTCTGAAAGGCTCTCAGTTCTGTCCTCCACAACCCGATCCAGCTGCTGGAGGCTGGAGAGATGGCACTGTGGTTTAAAGTGCTTTTTGTTCTTACAGAGGACCAGAGTTCAGTCCCCAGCACCCACTTGGTGGCTCACAACCATCGGTAACTCCAGTTTCAGAGGAGTCGATGGCATCTTCTGGTCTCTGAGGGCACCAGGCACATGCATGGTGCGCATAGATATGCGCAGGCAAAACAAATCTAAGAAAAGGAGCAGCTACTGCCCCCAAATAGGGTCAAAGAGAAATACCTGTGCATGTGACCTTGGTGCAGAAGGACTTTTCAGGGGGGCTGGGCAGGTGGGTGTTTGAAAAGTGCTTGCTAAGCAAGCACAAAGAGCCTAGTGTGAGCCCCAGAACCCACATAAAAAGCCAGGCACAGTGACAGACGCTTGTGACCCTAGCACCAGGGAGTTAGAGACAGGCAAATCCCGGGGCTTCCTAGCCTACCTTGCTTAGTTGGTGAACTCCAGCTCACTGAGAGACGATGCTTCAACAAACAAGGTGGGCAACTCCTGAGGATGACACCTGAGGTTGTCCCTGACCTCCACATGCACATGCACCCGTGCATACATGGACACTTACACACAAAGACGTAGAGGATACATGGGGTCTTCCTTTGAACACTTACACACACACAAAGACGTGGAGGATACACAGGATCTTCCTTTGCACTTTGTGGCATAAAGTCAAGGTCTCACCCTAGGAGATGAACTTGGCTTTTAGGCGTGGGGTTGATATCATTACAGTGACGAGAAAGGCACGACCTACAAAGAGCTTGGAAGGTGCCATCCGGTTGACTCTGGAGTTGAGGGGGACTCTCCAGAAGCCAGAGCAGTAAGAAGCACACTCTCTGGCCACCTCCAGGAAGAGCCAGCCCTGGTGCCACCTTGATTTTCATTCAGTGGGACCCACTCCAGAGCTGGACCTCCAGAGCCGCTGAACACATCCGTGCTGCGTGTAAGCCACATTTATGGTCATTTGTGATCGCAGTAATAGGGGGCAAATACGCCAATGGCAGAGGCAGCTATTCACCAGCAGCTAGTGAGGACTCTGTTTGCCAGCCTATGTCACCGCCACATCCACCTGCCTAGCTGTACCTCTCTGCGGGACTGGGTGTGAGGAGTGGCTTAGGCACATCATTCAACCCTGCTGGAGAAGGCTAAGCGCTAGCGCCACACTAAGATAGTGGGTCCCCTGGAGGAGGTCTAGTTATGTCTGCTTCTCTTTTCCCTGTGTCCCTGAAAATATCCTCAGAAGACTGCAATGGTACCGTTCTCAAGCCACCAGGGGCTAGTGTGCATAGCCACAGGCAGACACAGCTGGCCACCTCCAGCAACCAGCCCCACTTCCCAGTCTAAGAATAGAGATGAAGCCTGATTCTGTACTGGTCCTGTGCACCCAGGGAGTGACAGACAAACAGTGGGTAGACCCTGATGTCACTGCTAAGTGTCTTAGTGCTTTCTCTTGGCTGTGATAAAATACATGGACAAAATCAACTAAAGGGAGAAAGAGCTTATTCTGGCTGATGGTTCCAGAGGGATGCAATCCATCACGGCGGGGAAGATGTGGCGGCAGGCCGGGAAGGCATGGAGGCAGGAGCAGGAGGCAGGTTGGTCAAATTGTACCCACACTCAGGAAGCCTTGTGGAAAATCTTGGTGGGAAGGATTTGGTTGGGCTCAGCGTTCAGCAGGTGAGGGTGGCGGAGGTGGCACAGAGGACATGGCTTTGGGAGCAGATCACTTCCCTGGCCTGGCGTCTTGAGGTGGTCAGGTACGTTGCATCCTTGAACCCAAGAGACCCAGCCTCTAGCCCCATCTCTACAGGCCTAAGACCAGCCAGGGTCATACAGACAAAGGTTTCACAGCCTCTCAAGATGGCGCTCTTGGTCCTCAGCTCAAATTCTGACAGAGATTGCAGACTGACCAAGTCTCAGCGCAGCCAACAGGAAGCCTGCTTTTGTCCCTCAAGGAGAGGTACTCCATATAGAGGATCTGGTTGTTGGTTCATTAATGTCAACAGCAACTAGGTACACTAGTCATGGAGTGTTTTCTGTGTGCTGCTGGGCCAGGCTGAGAAGTAGAAGATTGAATATAATGGGAGCCATTTGTGGATTAGGGGCATCTCCCTAGGACGCAGTATTCCACACCCTGGCAGGGGTTCTCGAGCCGCCCCTGACACTGCTGAGTCCTATGTGTGTAGCATTTTAAACGAACTGTTCACGCTGCTTAAAGAACAAAGGGAAATTAGATCAATGAGCAGGAAACAGACTGCAAACATAACCAGAAAAGCTTTTTAAAGAAATCCGATAACAGGCTGGAGAGATGGCTCAGTTTGTAAAGAGCCTACCACACAAGCAAGAGGACCTGGACTCAGAGCCTCAGCATCCAGGCAGAAGGCCCAGCACGCCGGCCTGGTGGGTGGGTGAGCCGCAGGCTCAGTGAGACTCCTTCTAAAGAACCAGGGAGGGAGGCGGCTGCGGAAGACAGCTGGTATCAACTTCTCACCTCCACATGCCAGCTCACACACGTGTACATACACACACCTATAAGAACACTCATGTACCATATACATATACACATACACACCTAAATAAGATTTCATAAAATTCCCCCAAATGAAAACAATAGTGTTATTTAAGACTCTATGTAGCAGCCTGGGAAATGACTCTGCAAGTAAAGGTGCTAGACGCCAAGCATGATGCCCTGAGTTCAATACCTGG
Source organism: Ondatra zibethicus (assembly GCA_004026605.1). Taxonomy (NCBI): domain Eukaryota; kingdom Metazoa; phylum Chordata; class Mammalia; order Rodentia; family Cricetidae; genus Ondatra; species Ondatra zibethicus. Next base: position 118,673 of record PVIU01001775.1, read on the forward strand.
GCCTGCATGGAAGTGAGAAAAGAACCAACTTCTGTAAGTTGTCTTGATTTCTATACTTTACACACACATGCATACACACATCACACACACACATGCATACATACACACATATCACATACACACATGCACACATCACATGCACACATGTCATACATGTGCACACATACATGCACACATACAGACATGCATGCACACATCACACACATACACACATGCATACACATATCACACACATGCACACATACAGACATGCATACACACATCACACACATACATACATGCATACACATATCACACACATGCACACATGCAGACATGCATACACACATCACACACATACACACATGCATACACATATCACACACATGCACACATACATACACATCACACACACATATTGTAGGAGGCCGCTTATTCATTCTCAGCTGCTCTGATTCAAAATAACCACTCAGAAACTTTATTATTTAAACCACTGCTTGGCCAATAGCTTAAGCATATTGCTAGCTAGCTCTTACATCTAGAATTAACCCATCTCCATTATTTTATATTTTATCATGAGGCTCATAGCCTACCAGGAAGGTTCCAGCTGGCAGCTCACGTCTTTCCCCTCTGGTGGCTCCATGGCATCCCTTGACTCTGCCTTCTTTCTCTCAGCATTCAGTTTAGTTTTCCCCACCTTGCTCTATTCTGCCCTATCACAGGCCAAGGCAGTTTCTTTATTCATTAACCAATAAAAGCAAGATATATACAGAAAGACTTCCCACACTACACATACACATACATCACACACATACACAATTTGAAATAAATCTTTGTCATGCATGGTGGCGCATGTCTTTATCCCAGCACTTGGGAGGCAGAGTCATATCTCTGTGAGTTTGAGACCAGCCTGGTCTATGTAATGAGTTCCAGGCCAGCCAGGGCTACCCAGTGAAAGCCTGTCTCAAACAAACAAACAAACTTTTAAAACAAAATTCTGCCTTCTGCAAGGGAAAACACTTGCATAGACTTTTTGAATTCTTCTATGGGCAGATTAGTCCCTCTGCCCCATTTATTCATGTGTTCAATAATTTATTTACACTCCTGTAAACTCATGTATATGTATTTTATCCTTTGGGCTGTAATCCAGCACTATATTATTTATTTTCCTGTTCAGAATGTCCCACTTCAGGCCATGGGGAGCGCTCCTGTTGGCTCCTGTGACCTGTGACATAAGTCTGCTGTGAGCCTGTTTTGTTCTTTCTTCTGACTCTATGAGATGCTCCAGGCTCATCTCTTCCTGCCCTGGACCCAGACCCTCCATTTCTCTAAGGAACACTGTGTCCTTTTGTTGTTGAATGACACTGAAAAACTCAGATCTGAGGGTTGGAGAGATGGCTCCGTGGTTAAGATTATGTACTGCTCTTGTAGAGGACCTGAGTTCAGTTCCCAGCACCCATGTTGGGTGGCTTGCCAGCTCCAGGGGATCTAGCACCCTCTTCTAGCCTCTTCCAGCACTTGCACTCATGGGCCCATATCCAAACATATACATGTAAATTGAAAATAAAATAAATTTCTTTTTAAAAAATACCCCAATAGTTGTATAAATAACTACATATATATGTATATATATTCTCACACATATAAGATTCTACTCACAATAATAGAAATTACCCAATTATTCCTGGCTAGGTCAACTGAAAACCAAACCTTCCTGAGTACTGAGCAGTGGACCTGTTAAGTATGGATCCCCACTAGCTGGATTCCTTTACTGCTGATGCAATAAACTAAGCCAAATTGAATTAATAAATCCAGATTAATAAACAGGGCGATGCAAAACAGAGCACTCCCGTGTGGCCCTCAAGAAGGCAGGCGACAGAACAGGAGGGCACACAGGGCAGATCTATGGGCTGGTCTTTAATAACCAATAGACATGGTCTTGAGCAGCACTGGGGCGGAACTAACTCTTGGCTGGCTTTCTGAGGGGGCAGGGTCTGGGGAGAGAGAGAGGTGGGGCTTCCACCTAATCGTTCCAGGCTCTTTGGGTCTATGGGTGCCAGAGACTGGGGTGGAGCTTCCACCAGAACAGGGCCATCTCCCTCCATGTTGTGGAAAGCGTCAGTTGGGACAGCCTGAATGGACTGTTGTGACGAGTCTTTGTCCCACAGGCCAGCTCTCAAATAATGGCATGGAGACTTGCTAGTTATGAAGGCTCGGCCTTAGCTTAGGCTTTTTCCTAACCTGTTCTTATAACCGAAATTAACCCATATCTTTAATCTATGTTCTTTCACGTGGCACGGTAACCTTTCTTCTGCACTCCCCATCCTGCTCCCTTTCCATCTGACTGGTGACTCTGCCTTCTTCTTCCTGGAGTCCTCTCTGTCCCTGGAAGTCCTGCCTAACCCCTTCCTGCCTGGCTATTGGCCATTCAGCTTGATATTAAACCAATCACAGAGACACATCTTCACACACTGTACCAATTTCCCACATCAGAAGACTTCGGATGGCTGTGAAAATCCAGACACACACACTTGACTCAATAGCCCCAGGTCTGCTGTGCTTGCCCGACTATAGAATTACACACAAGCAAGTGTTTCTTACTACACTGTTTATAAATTTTAAAAACTATAAACAGCGAAGTATCCAGCAAAAGGGACCTGGGTGTTCAGCTGCAGTTCAGCCGTACGGTAGGATGCTGTTGCGTGAAGGCCGTTTTCCCTCTCAGCTTGGCTGGGTTAAGAATCACCTAGGATAGGTTTAGCAAGTGAGAAAACTCTGAATGAGGGCAGAGGAAGTCAGCTGAGCACCAGCCTCCCTTCTCTCCCTCCCTCTTGACCACAGACTCAGCATAACCAGCCTCCACACGCCCTCCCCACCACAGTGGACTGTATACAAACATCCTTCCTTCCTTAAGCTGCTTCTGTTCACTGTTTTGTCTCAGCAACAGGACACGTGACCGATACATGTTGTTCCTGAGTCCCAGGACCCCCAAGAAGACCACCACAGAGCCACACTTCCAAATGCAAAAGCAAGGTTTCCTTGATTAAGTATGGGCTAGCACGGGTCCTCTGCCTCACAGTCTGACACAGCAGATGGAGGGAGAAGGATCCCGTCTACCATTGTAAGGGGTTTATAACGACAAAAACCACAAGACAGTCACAAGATTACAGTTTCAAAGTACAAAATTACTTATCCTAATTATCATGATTGGCTAAAGGTGAGGTTAAGCTCAGCTGTTAATTCCTGATAGGCTATTATTTTCTAAGGGGGATAGCAACAGACCCCTGGTTACATCCTCCAGACATCTGCTGATCCTTTGCTAACTGCAGGGGCTGTTTGAAGTATTATTCAGCTGATGGGGAAGTTGGGTAGTCAACATTTTCTGTATGACTACGGGTTGGGGAATGGGCTGCAGTCAGCAATTCTGTGTCCTCTAAAGAGGGGTCCCACAGCCTTCAGCTTATCCTGGGGGCTGGGGTGTAGTTCAAAGTCCCAAAAGGGCCCAGCACAGAAATGGGATCTTTTCTGGCCTTTCAATACACATTGCAAAAAGAAAGGACAGATGTAGATTCATCTGGAAGGGACATGATTAAGGGCTGATGAAATACACTCTTCAAGATGAGATTTCTAAGTTGTTGTATGGTTACCCCCTCACTGTTATGGTGACATGTCCTTGTAGTCCCAGCACTGGGGAGTCGAAGACAGAAAAAAGGATTCCTCGGCTCACTGACTAGCCAGCCCAGCCCAGCCTACTTGGCAAGCTTCAGGCTTGGTGTGACTCTCTTATAGATTTAAAAAAAAAAAAAAAAAAAAAAAAAAAAAAAAAAAAAAAAAAAAAAAAAAAAAAAAAAAAAAAAAAAAAAAAAAAAAAAAAAAAAAAAAAAAAAAAAAAAAAGCCAGGTAGACAGCACCTGAGGAAAGACACCTGAGGTTGACCTCTGGCCTCCACTTGCAAATGTACACACGTGCGCCTGAAAATGCACACACGTGTGCACATAAAGGCTACAGTCCGGGGCTTGGGGTAGAGGTTGCTATGACAGCCGGGGCTGCAATCGGAGGCAGCCTGGAGAAGAGCTTTGTCACAGTCTAGCTGAGGCCGGGGACAGCAGTTCTCCATCATGAGACTGGCTCAGAAACTCAAGGTAGGGGTAGAGGTGGGGTGGGGGGACGGGGGGCATGCGGTATGGGGGTATGAGGACCCTGTGGTTTACCATACAGACAAGATCTCAGGGAAAAGGCTGCTTTCGTGAAAATTGAAAATTTACTCTTGCTCTAAAAAGCACGTGTTGGCAAGGACTTTCACTTTACAATATTACAAGAACAATTTCCCAGGGACTTAAACATTCTGATGTTTGAATTGCAGAAGGTAAAGTGAGCGAAGCTGCCGTCTGAAGACGGGAATAAATGTCAACAGAATGGCGTGTGCAGCCGGAATGGGATTTTATGGGCAAAACAGATTCCTTAAAGCATTATCAAAAGGCCTGAGATGAGTAGTTACTTTGAATATCCTAATTTCAAAGAAATTCGCCTCGTCTTCTCTGAAACACTTCGTGCTGTCAGAGCACACAGGCACGAAAACACTTCATGCTATTAGGCAAATATTTTTTTTCCAGTTTGATGCCTATAATTCTGCAGAGTCCAATATTAGCAAATGGATGGGACAGTCTAGGCTGGCAGGAGCAGGAAGCCAAAACTCCAGCTCTGAGTGAGCAATGGGGAAATAGCTTAGCGGGGCCTTACATCTCAGGGATGGGAGAAGATCTTATGCTTTACGGACAGCCAGGGTGTTTTGATTGGAAGGTGAAATCCTCCCCCCCGCCACAAGCCTCACATTTTGGGTACTTGATGGCATTCGGGGGCTGTGGAACCTGTAGACAGGGGCTAGCGGGAGAGCCTTTGAAGGTAATAGCCTGACTCCGGGTTCCAGGACATTCTCTCTACTTCCTGATCCACATGATGCTAACAGCTGCTGCCTCGTGGTCCCACTGTCATGACCGTCTCTGTGCTTTCTCAGACACATGCACTAAATGTCCTAAAGTCAGGAGTCCAAGCAACCACTCCTCCCTGAGTGGTTCCTGCCAGGTTTGTGATTACAGTGACATACAGCAATAAATCCCTTAGAAACCTCCCCTCCACCCCTGCCCAGGTCCGAGGACATCAGAAAGCAGATGGCTATGACAGGTAGCTTGGCTCCCCTCTGCAGCCTAATGCACCCCTGGGCTCTCTGCAACAGAAATGAGGGCCAGAAACCCACGCAGCAGCCAAAGCACCTCGCAGGAGGTCACACTCCTCTGAGTGCCAAGGCCACCTGTGACTTCCTGAGAGGAGAGCATGAGGACATCCAGCCTCCGGATGAACGTCAGTTGGAGCTGGTGTCTGCCTGTGGTGAACCTCATGCCCAGCACTCACGCTCAAATCACTACCATGGAATGAAGCACAGTTTGGCTCTCTCTGGTAAAACAGAAACACATGGACCCTCATGCCTTGATTCCCTGCCTCTGTCTATCTCCTACAAATGATGCACATGTGCACACACACAAACACATGTTCATTTCATGTCTTAGCAAAAAGCTGGAAATAGCTGAATACCCACCTGTGGTAGTTTGAATATAACTGCCCCCCCCATCTCACAGGGAGTGGCACTCTTAGGAAGTGTGGCTTTGTTGGAGTGGGCATAACCTTGGAGGAAGTGTGTCACTGTGGGGGCGGGCTTTGAGGATTCCTTTGCTCAGGATACCACCCAGTGTCTCAGTCAACTTCCTGTTGCCGGCAAGATGTAGGACTCAGCTACTCCAGCACCACGTCTTTCTGCATGTCGCCATACTCCCCATCATGACGATAATGGACTGAACCTCTGAAACTGTAAGCAAACCATCCCATAAATGTTTTTCCTTTATAAGCATTGCTGTGGTCATGGTGTCTCTTCACAGCAATAAAACCCCTAACTAAGACACCACCCTTAGGAGAATGGATACAGAAAATGTTTTGCAAATAGTGGCGTATGATAGCACCAGGTAAAACAAACAAATGAAAGCAGAATGCCTTAACAGGAAGGAGTACATCTCAAGAACAAAGCTGAGTGGAAAACGCATATTGCTGCTGAGTGTGGTGACGCATTTGTAATCCCGGCCCTGGAGAGGCTGAGGCAGGAGGATCAGCAGTTCCAGAACAGCCTGGGCTGCACAGTGAGACTGTTTACACACACACACACACACACACACACACACACACACACACACACACACACACACAACACGGCTGAATACATCAAACACTGAGATCTCTATAAAGTTCTAGGACAGCAGCACAGATTGTGGTTGGATTCATAGCGATTGATACTACCTTTTTCATGCTAAAAATATTTTCTTAATTTGTTGGGTATGGCTGTACATGGCCTTAATCCCAGTACTAGGGAGGCAGCAGCAAGTGCATCTCTATGAGTTCAAGGTCAGCCTGGTCTATATAGTAAGTTCCAGGCCAACCAGGGCTGCACAGAGAAACCCTGGAAAGAGGAGGGTTGGGGGAGATGGCCTGTGTGTTACAAGTACTTGCTGTTCTTTCAGATGACCTGGATTCAGTTCTCAGCACCCAAATGGTGGCTCCAGTTCCAGGGAATGCAATACCTTCTTCTGGCTTCCATGTGCATTAAATGGGCATGATACACAGTCATGCATGCAAGCAAAAGATGAATATACATAAAATAAAATTTTACTAGAAAGATTTTGTTTGTTTTTTGTTTTGTTTTGTTTTTTTGAGACAGGGTTTCTCTTTGCTAACAGCCCTGGCTCTCCTAGAACTTGCTCTGTAGACCAGGCTGGCCTCAAACTCACAGAGATCCGCCTGCCTCTGCCTCCTAAGTGCTGGGATTAAAGGTGTGCGCCACCAGGCCCAGCTAATAGAAAAAATTTGAAAGAAAATATTTCATTACAAAGCAACACCCTGGGGCTGGGAGATAGCTCAGTGGGTAAAGTGCTCGCTCCACAAGCACAAGGGCCTGAGTTCAATCCCCAGAACCTACATAAAACACCAGACATGGTAGCAGATGCTTGTCAACACACAACAGCAGACAGGAGTCGTCCTTTCCGGCAGTATGGCCACTAAGTTACCCCTGCCTGTACCCACGCCAGCAGCTCCAGCTGAATTTAGTGAGTTGCTAAATGAAGAAAACAAAACATGGGAGCTTGGTGGGAATAAGGCTCAGAGGGATGGGAGGAGTGAGGGGGTTATGGGAGCAAGAGTGACCGGAGTATGTTATGGACAGGTACAAAATTGTCAACAAATAAAGAAATGTTTTTCCAAAGAGAGATGAAAGAAAGGGAGAAAGAAGGAGAGATGGTGAAGGGAGGGAAGAAGGGAGGGTGGAGGGAGGGAAAAAAGGAGGGTGGAGGAAGGGAAGGAGGAAGGAGGGAGGGAAGCAGCATTTTCTAGGGACTGAAGGGAAGGTAGCGCTGGTGCTATCTAGCAAGGACAGCTCCACAGGGGATGGCGGAACACCAGGATGGTGGTGGTGGCTGTGCAGCTGTGTGGATGCGCTAACGCTGAGATTTAACATGGCCCTCCCATCTGTTTGGTGTTACATCATTACAGCCTCAAAACAAAACCCTGAACTTTGAAAGGTACAAATGTGGGTGAGTCTTGGCTATTTTAAATTGACTCCTTTACATGTACTGAATATTTCTAGAATTATTAAAAATTTCAGAATATATTAAATAAAACACTGATAAAAATAACAATACACACACACACACACACACACACACACACACACACACACACAAAGAAAAAACGACCCAGAGGCTTCCAGGAGCTACTGTTCAGGTCAAGTTGACCCAGAAGAGCTAGATGGACGATTTTATATTTGTTCCTGACTCTGAGTTCAGGCCCCAGGCAATAAGTGCTGTTCCTTCCTACTCTGGGGTAATCAATCAGACAGACAGACAGTCACTGCATGTGCGCTCACACACGTGCACACACACACTCACACACACATACTCGGAGAGGGTTTCACCACTCTGAGCAGTAGGAGGGGACTGACCTCAGCTGTTGCCTCAGGGAATCAGAAGCACAAGGCAGATTGGCCAGAGAGCGTCTCAAAGGGCAGAGTGCAGCCTGGGCATGTAGCCTCCACACAGAGCAGTGAGGGATGGGACATACAAAGAGTAGAGCCCCTGGAGGGGGAGAGCAGTCATATGGGAAAGGATGAGGGTGGCGAGGACAGAGGATGGCGGTCAGCACTGGGCACTCAGGACAGGCTGCCTGGGTCACACGGCTTCTGTGCTGACATGGGATAGAAACACGGTGAGACAGAGAAGGACGGAGAGAGGGAAAGAAAGGGCGAGAGCGCTGGAGTGACTGAATCTACTGAGGGTGGGGGAGGCCGAGGCCAGGCTAGACCAAGGGTGTGGCAATGCACTCTGTGGCAGGAAGACAGGGTCAGACGCCAACAGAGCTCCATTCTCTGTCAGACCCCAGAGGCATGAGATTGAGGCTCTGGGAACAAAATCACATGCTTTGGTCTAAACTGGTGACTGTGGCCATTGCCACCAGGAGAAGCACAAAGTTGGCTAGACCTGTGGGCTTTGAGGTGTCAGGGAAGCTGGAGCTGCCTACGGGAAGTGATGCCTGAGTTGACTGAGGAGTGGTAGAGTGTTCCTAAGGAAAGGTCCTATGGCAGGTTGGAACCTGGGGAATTCTGGGAGCCATGGGAATGTGGGGCAGATCCAGAGTGGAGGAGAGTTACAGCCTGTGTTAGCTTTCTCGTAGTGTGAACAATGCCTGACCAAGTTAGTAAGAGGAGGAAGTGGAGGAAGGGAGGAAGGACGGGCACTCTGGCTTACAGTTTAAGGAGTTACAGTCCATCATGGCAGAGAAAGGGAGGTGGCTGTCACATCACATCTGCAGTCAGGAGACAGAGAGAGGAACGCTGGTGCTCAGCCCACCTTTTCCTCTTTATTGTTTGGGACCCCAGCCTGTGGGATGGTACCACCCACAGTCAGGGTGGGTCCTCCCACCGCCATTAACCTAATCTAGAAAATCCCTCACAGATTTACCCAGAATCCCATCTCCTAGGTGACACTGATGTCCTGACAATCAATAATAACTATCACCTTAATCCCACAGATGTGAGGAGAAAGATCATGGACCTAAGTCATGGCCAAATTAATTAAAGTGAGTAATTAATTAAAGTCAGTTCTTTGTTGTTGTTGTGTTTGTTTGTTTGTTTGTTTGTTTTATATACAGGCTGTCTTTCCCTAATGGCAGGAAGAGATCAGTATTGGCCACGGGGAAGATAAGGTTTTTATAGCTCAGGAGTAGGGGGTTTCCAAGTGGGAGATCTGGCAAGCAAAGAGGCAAGGAGAATATAAGCATAACAAGTTGGTCATAACAACTCTTGGAACAAAGACATGGTTGCAAGGTGGTCATAACAAGATATTCATAGCAAGGTAATAACAAAGTGGTTATAACAAGGTAGTAATAAGGTTGTAACAAGGTAGTTATAACTACAAGGTAGTAGCAAGGACCTCCCACACCATTTTCCCTTTAAGTTAGAGCTAATGGGCTAAGCAGTGATTTAATTAATACAGTTTCTATGTGGTTATTTTGGTTCTGGGAGGCCAGGACAAATAAACAGTCTAGCATCCTCTTACTACAGGGGTCTTCTACTAAACAGGACCAGCCTTGCATTCTTCAGGGGTTTGCCCACCTCAAGGATGGAAGGTGACAATCGACCAGATGTAGATGGCTGATGTGTAATCTTTTTTCTCTGCTGCTCTTTTGGGCTCCAGGAACCACTTTACTAAATCCTCCTAAACAATCAGAAAGACCTGAAGGGCTTCCCAATCACCAATTGCACAGATGTGTGAGAGCCTCACCCCAGCTCTAATCCAAGTTAGATGAACCCAGATTACCACAGCCTGCCAACTCCAGCCAATCGGCTTGGACACATCCCCAAATCCTCAGCAGACTCAGAAATGACTAAGGTTCCCTAATGACGTGAGACAATACCTTATCCTTAAGATATTATCTCTTTATATAGACAAATAGAGGTAATAAGTAGGTAAGCAGATGATAGGTAGATAGATAGACAGATGATAAATGTATATGATTAAGAGATGACAGCTAAGAGGAAACTGTCAAAGAATACAAAATAAAAATAATAAATAAATAGATGATTGGTAGACAGATGACAGAGCTATCATAGAAGGATAGGTAAATATATAGATGATAAATTAGATAAACATTTATAAATTACTTATATAGACATAAAATAGATAAGATAGATGAGTGGATGGAAGAGAGATATATGATTGATTAATTGATTGATAGATCATAATTAATAGAAAGAAACTTATAGATGATTTGATAATAGATACATAGGTGATTGATAGATGGAAAATAGAGATGACTGGTAGACAGGGTAGTCAGATATCCATGTGGTAGTGGTTAATAGTAGGTGTCACTGTGACTGGACTGAGGGACAGGCAGATGGTCGATGCAGCACTATTTCTTGCTATGTCCATGACAGTGTTTCCAGGTGGGCTCAGCCCTAGCCTCTGGGCAATAGTGGGGAAAATCTGCCTTCATACAATCTGGGTAGCATCATCCACTGCCTGAGGGACAGACAGAACAAAAGGCATCAGAATCCCAGATTCTGTGGGGCTTGTACCAACCAACCCCTCCCCTCCTGACTGACACCTGATGCGATTCCGGTTCTGAGGCCTTCAAACTTGAACTCGACCAGGCAGCCAGCTTTCCCAGTTCTGTGACTTGCAAAGGATGGACTGTAGCACTTCTTGGCCTCCACAATCATGTGAACCCCTAATCACACACACCCTGTGTCACTGCACAGCTTCCATTGGCACTGATGCAGGAGGATGGTCCATGCAGCCCTGAAACCGCAGGCACCATGATCCTCCAGCCTCTGCCTCTTGGGTGCTGGGATCCCAGGCACAAAACACAACCCTGGTGTATGCGGTGCTGAACCCAGGCTTCTCTCCCATCAGGCCAGCACTCCGCCCTCTGAGCTCTAGCTCCAGCCCTACTTCCCATTGTGATCCCAAGTTTTCCTCTTTCTGAGCCTGGAGCTCTAGAGTCTGACTTCTGGGAGTTTGTGTAGTGCCGATCTCTGGCAAAGACATCTGGGATCCCAAAGCCCTCATCCTGTGTTCCTGAGAACTCATGCTGAAAGGAGCAGGAACTGCCCAGGTGCCTCCAATCTCCCTTTACCAGTTTTAATGGTCATATGCCCTCCCAGCATGCACCTGTTCTTTCCTGTCATTGTTCATAGATGTGTGTCTATTTGGGTCCTTGTTCCCTGCCTCCCCCCAACACACACCCTCCCATTCCCAGGGTCTAGAGCCTCAGAGGACCATACTGTGTCAGCTGACATTCAGGCCCATTCCTGGAACTCGCTGTGAACAGGGGATCAAAGCCTGTCTTGTGGACAGCTGCCGAGATTACAGCTTGCCCTGAGTTTCTGCTGTGTTTCTTATAAATTCTAATAAAAATTGTTCTTAAGAAAAAAAAAGATAGAAAGGAAGAGAAAAAAGTTTAAAAAGTATGTCCTGATCCCCCATCCAGGGAAAGGTGGGCCCCTCCTGCCTGTCATCAGGACCTTCTTGGCTTTCTCTGCACTCTCTTCTGCAGTGAGCTGAGGAGACTCAGGGCCCTGCGGGAGCCATCGCTAGTGTTTCTTTTGAGGAAAAAGCCAATGAAGGCATTTAGTTCAAGGCAGTGACCTCCTTTGCATGGAGCAGTGACTTTGTAAAAAAGAAGAAAAAAACCCCACAGAGCCAGCAGCCTTCACCGTGGCACCATGGCTCAGCTCAGAGCCTATGCCAGGAGCAAGTTCACATACTTCATGGGCTTGTGTCCTCAGAGTGGACTGGAACTGGTGTCTCACACTGGGTAGGGTGGCCCCACACAACACAGGAGCCTCTACTGCAGCATGCTAATGCTGTAGGAAGGTTGAAGTGCTGCTCCCTCCTGGAGGGAGGGAGAGACTGAGCTCGCAAAGTGTGGAAACACACAAGACCCTGGAGATACTGTCCCAAGGTCAGAGAGCAAGCAGCAGCTTCCAGGGAGGGGGCTTGTCGTGGGGCCACTGGGAGTCCTGCAAGGAGCTGAACTCAAGAGATGTATTTTTTCCAGGAGTCGTTGCATAGGCTAGGGTGGGTTTTTTGGTGATACAGCTGTGTCTGAGTCAGCCATACTCACATAAGTAATTCCTCATGGATGTCACTGCTGGTAAAGCCCAATAAACTCACGTATTCACTAAACTAGATATGGATGCAATCACTCCAGTCTGTCACCATTTCCCCGTCTGAGAAGAACAGACACTCGTTCACGTCTTCCCAGAGAGAAGCCACACAGCAGCTGGATCTGTCTATCATCTATCTATCTATCTATCTATCTATCTATCTATCTATCTATCTATCTATCTATCTATCTATCTATCTATCTACCTACCTACCTACTTATCACTTTAGGGTTTTGTAGCATGGTCTCACTCTATACCCCAAGCTGGCTTGGAAGTCAAGGTAATTCTCCTGCCTCAGTCTGCCAAGTAGTGGGATTACAGCTATAAACCACCAATCCCTGTTCAACAGCAGAATTTAAAATCATCACAGGGCTGGCAAGATGGCTCAATGGGTAAAGACTCTTACCACTAACCCTAAGGACCTGAGTTTGATTCTCTGGGACTCACACAGTGGAAGGAGAGAGCTGGTGCCCCAGAATTGTCCTCTGGTGTGTATTTGCACATTGTGGCACACAATGCCCCACCACACGCATACACATAATAAATAAATATAATCAAAGTCATTAGATTTTAAATATTTAAAATGTTAAGATCCAGCCAAGCACGATGGAACCAGCTACCCGGGAGGAAGAGGCAGGAGAATTGCCACAAGTGTAAATCCAGCCTGGTCTACATAGCAAATTCTAGGCCAGCCGGGATGGCAATAGCAAGGCTTTGTCTCAAAAGAGAAAAAAAGTTCAAGTCTAATAATTCCAAAATAAATCTTATTATAAGGTCCTGTTTATAACCACAAGCACCTAAAACACAGCATCAGTTTATTTTAAATTATTTATTTGTAGATGATGGATTATAGTTTGTTCTGATCTGGTAACCCAGTTGGAAGATCATGAAGCTTGCATAAGGTGCTGTGCTGTGTCCTCAGCACCTCTACACTTACCAAAAAGAAAAAAAAAAGAAAGTCTTTATTACTGATAGGTAGTTATAGTGAGATTTAAAAATGTATCTCAGAACTCACACCTGTTATTCTAGCACTGTGGAGGTTGAGGCAGGAAGATTTCCAGGAGTTCAAGGCCAGCCTGGGCTACTTGGAGAGCTTTAGGCTAGCCTGTGAAGCCTGGTCTCATTAAAAACAAAATAAATAAATAAGACTTGGTTGACTTAGTCAGTGAGTTCCCTGCCGCACTGGCAGGAGGCTCAGAATGAGAAGCTGAGTATAGTGATACAAGCTCGCTGTCCCACATCAGGGAGGCAGAGACAAGCGCATCCCTGGAGATCACTGACCAGCTAGCCTAGTCTAATCATCAGTACACACATGGAGGAGGGGGAGTCCAGAGATATAAATGAATGAATGAATGAGAAGAAAAGGTTTTGAAAGTAAAATACTGGAAGAAATTATGGAATTAGAAAAATTAGCATTTGATGGAGCTGCAGAGATGTCTCGGTGGTCACAGCACCCGATGCTCTTGAAAAGGACCCAGGTTCAGCTCCTAGCACCCCATGGTGTCCTAGGAGAGTCTTGTCTGCTCTGTGGTGCTTCCAGTTCCAGAGAGACCTGACACCCTCTTCTGGCATCTGTGGACATTGCATGCACAGGGACATAGACACACATGCAGGCAAAACACCCACACGCATGAGATAAAAATAAGCAAATCTGTAAAAAGAAAAGAATATTATCATCTCAGTCAGACATGGTGGCACACAACTTTAGCCCCAGCACTCAAGAGGCAGAGGCAGATGGATCTCTATGCTTCAAGGTCAGCCTGGTCTACATATTGAACTCCTATCTCAAAGCAAAACAAACTGGAAGTGTCAACCACTGGTTATTGTAAACTGAGCCCAGACACCAGCAGATCCTGCAACAGGGAAGGCTGCTCGCGTGGCCTCTCCAAACACTCGACAACCACAACAAAGAAGAAGAACTTAGCAAGAAGCCTGACAGATGCCACCTGAGGCAGCTAGCAAGGTCCCAGTCAAGGCACTGTGTCACATTGCCAGGCACAGGGCAAGCCCCACAGTGTCCCTGTCAAAGGGCATCCAGCAGAGCTGCTGCGATGCTCCTGCCCCACATGTCACCTTACCCTTTCCAAAGGAAACAGATGGTACAGGACCATTCACTACACTGGGAAAGTCTCAAGTCATGAAAGTCAAGGAAAGACAGACAAACTGTCAGAGACAGGACAAGCCTAAAAAGACAGGACAGATATGTGTGACACAGTCCTCAGCTGGAGTCTGTCACTTTGAGTGACATTTTTGAAAATCAGGTAGGTGCTATATGACTGCGATTCTAGTTCTTGGCAGAGGCTGCAGCATCAAGAGTTCAAAGCCATCCTCAGATACATAAAGAGCCGGGGGATATCCTGGGCTACACAAGACTTTGTCTCAAAAAGGAGAAGGAGGTTGGGAATATAGTCTACTTGGTGGAGCACCTGGTATGGAGAAAGTGCTAGGTCTGACCCCCAGCACCCCAAACCGGGCATGGGGGCTGGCACGTACCTGTCTCACATAAACAAATAAAACCTTTTTAAAGGATGCTACTGGGAAATACCCAAGCCTGACTGAATTCTATGATGACGCTGTAGCAGAGTGTGCGAGACAGGCTGGGAGTTCCTGATTCCAGAGTTACCTTGCATCTGTAGCAGGGTGTCTTTGTTGGTGGGAAATAAGCTCTAAATTATCTGAGATAATGAGCCGTTCAACCAGAAATGTGTTCCCAAAGGCTTTTCACAAGAAAAAAAATCTGCTTGTATTTGTCTTAGAATTTTAATAGTGAAATTGTTTCAGAACTAACTTTAGCAGTAAGGAAGTCAGAAGAAAGCTAAGCACAGTGGTGCACACCTAAAAACATGGCACTTGAGAGGCTGAGGCAGGAGGATTCTGAATTTAAGAGAAACCCACGAGGAGACAAGTTAGTAAAAATGTTGGCAAGTCTAAAAATTGACTGTGAAACAGCAATCGTGTCTAATCTGTGATTGTTTGCTAGTTTGGTTTTGAGACAGGGTCTTTAGCCCAGGCCGACCTTGCAGAGGACAATCTGAGCTGATCCTTCCACCTCTAACTTCCACAAGCCAGGAAGACAGGAGCGCATCACTGTGCCCAGGTGAAGGCTGCTCTTGATTGTCGCCTCGATGGGATTTAGAAGCGCCATAGAAACAAACCCAGGTGTGTCTGTGCATGGGGGGTGGGGACTCCTAGAGTCAGGTAATGGAGGAGGGGAGGCCCACTCTAAATGAGGGAAGCAGCATTCCAGGCTGGGGCTCCAGGCTGAACAAAAGGTGAGCTGAGCACCAGTGTTCGTCTCCTGCTTCCTGACTGTGGATGCCACATGACCAGCTGGCTGCCTCTTCTCCTGTCACCATGCCTCCCCATCATGAAGGACATTGTTCCCTGAGACCCTGAGTCAAAGAAAACCTTCCTTCCTCAGGTTGTTTCTGTCACGTGTTTATCAGAGCAGTGAGACAAGTGAGACTGTACCTTGATAATAATAATGCATCTGTGCATGTGTGTACGTGTGTGTGTGGTATCTGTGATGTGTGTGATGTGTGTGTGTACTGCATGTGTGATGTGTGTGGTATCATGTGTAGTATGTGTTGTTATGTGTGATGCATGTGTATGGTGTGTGTGTTTGAGAGTGTGTATGCTATTATGTGTGATGTATATGTATGGTGTGTGTGTTGCTATGTGTGATGTGTGTATGTGTGTGCTGTGTGTGCTGTGTGTGTGCTGTGGTGTATGTGTGTGTGGTGTATGCGTGATGTGTGTATTATTATACATGATGTGTGCGTGTGGTGTGTGTGTGTGTGGTGTGTGTGTGGTGTATGTGTGTGTGTGATGTGTGTGTATGTGGTGTATGTGGTGCATGTGTGTATATTGTTATATGTAACGTGTGGTGTATGTGTGATATGTATGTGTGTGTATAAATGGATTTTCCTTTGGGCCACCAGCTCACAAAAAACAACACAGAGACTTATTAATTGTAAAAGCTCAGTCTTAGCTTAGGCTTGTTCCTCACTAGTTCTTATAACTTAAATTAATCCCTACCTTTTAGTCTATGCTCTTTTATGTGCTCAGTTATCTTTACTCTGTATTTCTCATCCTGCTTTCTGGCTGGCGACCCTGCATCTCTGCCCTTCTCCTTCCCAGCATCCTCTCTGCCCTGGAAATCCTGCCTAGTTATTGGCCGTTCAGCTTATTAAACCAGTCACAGTGACATATCTTCACATAGTGTAAAGAAATATTCCACAACATATGTGGTGTGTGTGTGTGATGTGGAGAGGGGTGGTATATGTGTGATGTGGTGTGTATGTGGTGCGTATGTGACATGTGTGGGTGTGAGATGAATGTGTGGGGTGGCTGTGTGTGTGAATACTGGCACACTCACCTGTGCAGGAGCAAGTGAAGGCCAGCAGTTGACAGCTGTATGGTTTCTCCTGTTACTCTCCATCTTATTTTTTAAGACTGGCTTTCTGTCTGAACCTCACCACCGTTTCAACTAGCATGACTAGCCAGTAAAACCCTTGGATCTTCCTATCTCTTCTTCCCACACCCAAAACTGGGGTTATAGGCACACACTAACATTTCAGATGTATGACCTGGGGTTACAGGCACATACTAACATTTCAGATGTGTGACCTGGGTGTTAGGGATCCAGACTCAAGGACTCACACTTTACCCTCCCCGAAACCCCTATTAATGTTTAATTTTAAGGATCAAGCATGATAGGCCGTTGGGGTATAGCTGAGTGGCAGAGCATGTGTCTAGCATGATCTAAGCCCATTCTCAGAGCACTGAAGGGAAAAACAAAGATATACAACAAGGGCCAGACAACAGCACACAGGTAGACGGCTCAGCTACAGATTAAGCATCCCAAGGCCCCTAGTTGTTGCAACGAGTGAAACTTAGGCCTTGCTAGCTGCAAAATAAATATGAAGATCAGGCCTAGGGGCGCATACCTTTATAGTCTGGCATGCAAAATGTAGAGGCAGGTGGATCTCTGTGAGTTTGAGAGTAACCTGGTCCACATAATGAGTTCCAGGCCAGCTGGGGCTAAATGGTGAGACCCTGCCTCAAATAGAAATATGTGTATATGAGTGTGTACTTATATACACTAATCAATACATATACACATACTCATATAAATGTAAAACAAGTATAGGATAAAAGCCAGCACAGCTTGGCCACTCCTAACTGAAACCCAAAACACTCAAAAATCCAAAATTTTCAGCACAGACGTTTCCATAAGTGGAAACTTCCACATCATGAAACTATTCCATGCAAAAAAATTCTTTGGACTACTGGCAAGAAAAACCATCCATAATATTACCTAACACTGGACCTGCATGCTGTAATACTGCCAGGAAAGAAGGGTCTGCCAGAGCCATATAGTGGAGTGAAGGTGACAGGAGCTTTCTGGCTTGATGTGACGCCTTCTCTACAGGAGGGAATTTGTGCCTGGTACTGTAAACTTGGTCAAAAGCCCATGGCTCAGGAGGTCACAGATGCTTGCGAAGAGTCTGCTCCAGTTCTGCTAAGTGCATGTCAAACTGTCTTTCCAATATCTGTGTTTAGTACTGCTCTCGGGCTTGGGCAGGAAAGCTTCTCTTTACAATGGGCAGCAGTTAGTGTGAGACACAACTGGTCAACAACGGAGAATACGTGACTGTTGAGGACTCAGTCCTAAATTAAGACAGCTGTAGTGATCTCGCCCCCAAAGAACATTCCAGTGGGTGGAGGATGGGGGTGCTGTGAAATGCTGTCTTCTGGATGTGACTCAGCCCTTGAACTCATGAATTCGCCAGACCAGGACCTGCTCATGATCAACAAGGTCAGTCAGCATTCTAGCAGGCAGCACTGACCCAGGGCAGAGTACTTGGGGGATGGATAAGACCAAAATATATTATATACATGCACAAAATCGTCAAAGAAGAAATAAAAAATTAAAAACTGTATGAAGTATTTTAGAAAATTACCTTTAGTTTGTATATGTATGATACACATATAAATTATGACACACACATAAATTCCCCATTTAGAAGGGTTCTGTACATTCCCAAAATACCTCATTGTTACATACAAATATCCACCAAGTCAAAAATCGAAACCACTCTGGTCCAACCATTTCTGATATGTACAACAAAATGCAATTTAAATCTTTATATTCAATAGAATAAATCTAGACCTTATTTTCTGCATGTGTACACATTGTGCTGGCCGGTCTTATGTGAACCTGACACATTAGAGCTATTTGAAAGGAGGGACCCTCAATTGAGAAAATGCCTTGTGGCGGTTTGAAAGAAAATGACTCTCAAAGGAGGAAGCACTATTAAGAGGTGTGGCCTTGTTGGAGGCAGTGTGTCACTGTTGGGGAGGGCTTCGAGGTCTCCTATGCTCAAGCTACTCCTGGTGTCACTGTCTACTTCCTGTTGCCTGCAGATCAACGTAGAGCAGCTCCTTCTCCAGCACAGTGTCTGCCCGCATGCTGCCATGCTTCCTGCCACGATGATAACGCATTGACCCTCTGAGCTGTAAGTGAGTCAGCCCAGTTAAATGTTTCCTTTATAAGGGATGCTGTGGTTGTGGTGTCTCTTCTCAGCGACAGAAACCCTAAGACATGGCTCCGTAAGATCCTGCTGTAAGGCATTTTCTTAATTAGTGATTGACGGGAGAGGACCCAGCCCATGGTGGGTGGCACCAGCCCTGGGTTAGTGGGTCCTCAGTTCTCTAAGTAAGCAGACTGAACAAAGCCACAAAAACAACCCAGTAAGCAACACCCCTCCATGGCCTCTGCATCAGCTCCTGCCTCCAGGATCCTGCCCTGTTTGGGTTCCTGTGCTGACTTCCTCCAGTGATGAACTGTCCTGTGGAAGTGTAACAAGAATAAGCCCTTTCCTCCCCAAGTTTCTTTGGTCATGGTGTTTCATAACAACAACAATAAGCCTACAACACATGTGTTGTGTGTATACATGTTCACACATGTGAGAGCAAACGTGTGTGTATAGGTATGCATGCACTTATGTGTGCCCACTGTGGGGGCCCAAGTTGATGTCAGGTGTCTTCCTCCATCATGCGTACTTCATATTGAGACGAGAGCTCTCTATTGAGCCCAGAGCTACTGATTCAAGTAGTCTAGATCCCTAGCATGCTCTGAGGAGCCCGTCCCCACCTCCTGAGTGCTAGGATCACAGGTGGCCACCACAGTGGCTCTGCTTTGACCTGGGGTGGGGGTGGGGTGTCTGAGCTCCACTTCTCACACTTGGGTGACAAGGACTTCTTCATCTGACCTCACTCCCCAGCAAACCTAGAATAGAAGTCCTTGTGTATTCACAGAATTTGTTCCCATCCTTGACCACAAAGCAAACCAGTGACATATATCTGGCCTCAGACTTGAGGTACCCACCCCTGCCTTAGCCTCCCTTGTGACAGATTACAAGCTTGTGCCACCATTGTTGCCTTGAGGATTTTTGTGTGAGTATGCTTATGCGTGCACATGTGAGTCAGAGGTCAGAGGTCAACAACAGGTGCCCTTCTCAAGGACAGTTCACCTTTTGGAGACAGGGCCTCACACTGGGACCTAAGGCTCCCCCTTGCTAGCTGGCCAGTGTATGAAAAGGGCCAGCCAAAGAAACCCACGCTGGCCCTGAAACCAGAGCCAAAGAAACACACTTTGGCCTTGGAACCAGAGCCAGTGAAAGAAATATGCCCTGGCCCTGAAAACAGAGCCAAAAGGAACAGTGAAAGAAACACAGTTTAACTCTGAAACCAGAGCCAACTCTGCTCCTGACCAACTAAATCAACCAATCCCTAAGCAGGAAAACTAACAAATCCCTGAGCAGACAATCTTCTCCCTGGGAAAACTCTGCCCCTAAGAAGCCCTATATGAGTCCTTCAGCCTGGTCAGTTGGTGGCTGTCCTATCCAACTCTGGCAGGGGCAGTCACTCTCCTGGACTCTTCCCAAATAAATCTCTTTCTTATAAAAGTTTTGAGCGAAGGTCTTTTGCTGGGGCAGAGCAGAACCTTTGCTGAGACGCTTGCTTAGAGGGGCTGAGCAGAGGAAACAGTTACAGCTGCTGGGAAACTCTCTTGGGAGTGGAGCAGGAAAAGTAACTTTGCTGGGGCCAGAGGAGATTGCTACGTTTCTGCAGGGGTTTCCCCTTTAGCAGAGTAAAGCAGAAGTAACATCTTGGGCCGGAGCTGAGCAGAAGAAATGGATAGCTCTGCTAGGATGTTCCCTTGGGAACAGAGCAGAGCCCTGCAGTAACAGCTCTCTCGGAGAGGAGCAGGACTGCTACATTCCCCACCACACCCCAGCTTTAGGTATCACTTCCTGAGGAATCAGGATACCTTTCCCTCCAGAGCTGTAACACTTGCACAGGAAGCCCCACAGATCCTCCTGCCTCGTGCTGCCAGTGCTGGGATTATAAACCCATGCAGCTTTTTTTAAGTGGGTTCTGGGAATCAAGCCACACTGGTGTGGCAAATACTTCACCTACAGTGAGTCTTTTTTTTTTTTTTAATTTTATGTGCTTTGGTGTTTTGCCTGCATAAGTATCTGTGTGAGGACGCGGGATCCCCTGGAACTAGGGTCACAGACAACTGCAACCTGTCATGTGGGTGCTAGAAATTGAACCCTGGTCCTCTGGAAGAGCAGCCGTTATCCTTAATCACTGAGCCATCTCTCCAGCCCCTGCAGTGAGTCTTGATTTGCATGTCCAAGTCTGTTCACCTGTTAAGTGTGTGGATCCCCTTTGCTTTGCTGGACCCTGGGATCACAGGACCCACCCACCCCTACCCAGCGGGATGCCAGGATCTGAGTGGACCGCTAGTTGACATAGCGAGACCATTCAACTAGTGACTTGGTGCAGTGTTATTTTTACATGCTGAAGAATAATAGTGGGAGAATATTGTCTTTTTTGTTGTTTGGCTTTTTTGTCTGTTTTGAGACGGGTTTTCCCTGTATAACCGCCTTGGCTGTACTGGAACTTGCTCTGTAGATCGGGTTGGCCCCTAACTCACAGAGTTCTGCCTGTCTCTGCCTCCTGAGTGCTGAGTGCTGGGATTAAAGGTCTCTCTCTCTCTCTCTCTCTCTTTCTCTCTCGCACACACACCTACAGGAGGGGACTGAGACAGCACTGTGGGCAAGGTACTTGCTTTGAAAGAACTGGAATTTGGATCCCCAATGAGTTGCCAGGTAGGTATGGCAGCCTCCTGCAATCCCAGGCAGAGACGGGATCCCTGGAGCAAGCTGGTTAGCTAGACTAGCTTCAACTGCTGAGCTCAGCACTCAGTGAGAACCCAGCCTCAAGATATAAGGTGAAGCGTGATTGAGGAAGACTAGCTTTCACACACATGCGTGTATCCACCTACCATGCGCACACACACACACGTGCACACTATATATATACATATATATGTGTATACACACACGTGCACACTATATATATACATATATATGTGTATACACACACACACACACACATATATGTATGTATATATATACATGCCCTGGACCTCAGTCACTCAGGAGCAGGAGGTAGGAGCAGGCTGCCGCAGGCACACCACAGCCTGGGCAAAGGCCGACTGAGACAGAACTCCCTCCTCACTCGATTTCCCTTTCCTTTGGGCTAAGCTTTCCTTCATAAAGGTGATCTTTGATCCCAGGTCTCACGCTTTGATTTTCTCTCTGATGAGAAAAGCAATAAAAAAGAAAACCAAAGTTCACCCTGGCACCTGTGCTCATCCCCGCTCAAGAGCAAAGCATGGGTGTGGGTTCCCAGGCACTCCGGGGTCATCTCTCCCAAGTTCAGTGCAGAGAGGGCTCACCAGCTGGGTTCTCATTCCACCTTCGCTGCTGTTGGGGTGGAGGGTGAATGACGACAGAGCTTTGTCCACATGGCTCTCAGTTCCTTCCTCCTGGGAATCTGCTCTGCTAATTCCTCAAAGCAAGGCAAATACAAAATATATCAGATCCATGGCCCCATCTCCAAAGTACCTTGTTTTTTGTGAGCCCTGATTTGAGAGGCCCTCACTGTTTGCCCACAGAATCCCTGGAATCCTGGCCTCAGTCCTTCATGTTCTCTTTCTGATGAAGAACTACTGTGGAGAATTTTGGTAACTAGAATGGTCTCTGTTATGGCTAGATGAAAACCGAACCCAAACAGCAGCTCAAAGGACCCATTAGTTGTTGCTGCCAAGTTTTACTCTTTTGACTTTTTGAGGGGCCCACCACCTAGCTCCCAAATCACACATGGAGGCTTATTCTTTGTCATGAATGCCCGGCCTTAGCTTGACTTGTTTCTAGCCAGCTTTTCTTAACTTAAATTATCCTGACTACCTTTTGCCTCTGGGCTTTTTCTCGAGACAGGGTTTCGCTGTAGTTTTGTTTGTTTTTGTTTTTGGTTTGGTTTTTTTTGGTTTTTTTTGTTTTTGTTTTTTTTTTTAGAGCCTGTCCTGGAACTAGCTTTTATAGACCAGGCTGGTCTCAAACTCACAGAGATCTGCCTGCCTCTGCCTCCCAACCTCCCAAGTGCTGAGATTAAAGGTGTGCACCACCACCACCCGGCTCTTTTCTTACTTCTGTATAGCTTACTTTCACGCTTACTGGGTGGCTAGCTGGGTGGTTGAGTGGCTGGCCCCTGACCTCTTCCTCTCCTTCCCAGATTTCTCCTTCTATTTATTCTCTCTGCCAGTCCTGCCTATCCTTGCTCCTGCCTCATTATTGGCCATTCAGCTCTTTATTAGACCATCAGGTGTTTGAGACAGGCAAAGAATCACAGCTTCTCAGAGTTAAGCAAATGCAGCATAAACAAAAGCAACAAATCTTCACATTGTTAAACAAATGTTCCAGAGCATAAACATATGTAACACACCATAAAGTAATATTCCCCAACAATTAGTGGTTAATGGTTGCTGCAGAGAGGAGGGGTCATCCCCCCAGTGTTTTAGCCACGAGGGGGTTAACCATGCTCCCCTAAGAAACCTCCCATCTATGCTCATGCAATTAAACTCAGTGGGTCACACATACACACAAACACACACACATACATTAAATTTAAATAATTTCAAAGGAGCCAGTGAGATAAATCCACAGATATTGTTATTTCCACATAAGCCTGACAAGAATTCGGTCCCCATACAAAGCCTATGGCAGTGGTTTGCGTTCATAATCCCAACCCTCCAGAGGAGAGATGAGGGGATGGAGACAGGAGATAGGTGCTTCCTAGTGTAGCAGCCTGGCAGAAAAAACGAGAACTTCTTAGGGTTTCTGTTGCTGTAACAAAAACACCATGACCAAAAAACAAGTTGGGGAGAAAAGAGTTTATTTGACTTATACTTCAGCATTGCTGCTCATCACTGAAGGGAGTCAGGATAGGAACTCCAACAGGGCAGGACCCCAGAGGCAGGAGCTGATGCAGAGGCCATGGAGGGGTTTGCTTTCTGCCTCGCTTCCCCTGGCTTGCTCAGCTTGCTTTCTTATAGAACCAGGACCAGCACCCCAGGGATGGCACCACCCACCATGGGCTGGGCCCTTCCCCATTAATCACTAAATGAGAAAATGCTTTACAGCTAGATCTCAAGGAGGCATTTCCTCAGCTGAGGCTCCTTCTTCTGATGACTCTGTTTGTGTCAAGTTGACACACAAAACCACCCAATACAAGAACCTATATCAGCAAGGAGGAAGGAGAAAACCGACTCCTGGAAGTGATCCTGACAGCCACATGCATGGTGTGGTACACACAGACACACACATGTAATAAAAATATTTTAAAATAATTTGAAATTTGTTTTTAGTTGAAATAAAACAATAACGACAAGCCAGCTACTGCTTGTCTGCTAACACAGAGGGGGACAGAAGTTAACACCACCAAGTGCTATAAAAGACTATAAAATACTGTTAATTCTTTCTTTTAATCGTTTTCTATGTATGGATGTTCTGTCTGTTTGTATGTCTGTGCACCATGAACACATAGTGCCCATGGAAACCAGAAGAAAGCATTCCCGGAAACTGGAGTTACAGATGGTTGTGAGCCTTCGTATGGATGCTGGGAATTGAAGCTGGATGCTCCGGAAAAGCAGCCAGTGCTCTTAACCTCTGTCTGAATCACTCTGAAGCCTGAGAACTGCTAATTCTATATGGAGTCTCAGTAATACTCTAGAGAGGGTCCTGTGTGACAGACCCTTCCCTAACTGATGCCTGGTAGCCCTGAGGTGGGAACTGTCAGCCAAGAAGTCCTTATATTGATAACTGGCAGACAGCCCTGTGCTGCTGGGCTGTTTTGGACACTACACTTACTCTGAGGCCACTCCAGCAGCTGTAGAAAACCACCACACCTGCAGCTCAAAGCACACTCCAGCTGGCTTGTCCTAGCCTTGGAAAACAGTTCCCTAAGCCAGACAAGCCTCTGTGAACTCTAACTGACCCTGCCATTTTCACCCAGCGAGAGGGAACCATTCATCTGATGGCCCTGCTGAAGGCTTGTGATTGGTGCGGAACTGTATTGCGGTTTCTGTAAATGGAATCCTTCAATTGCATGAGTAGCTATACTTTAAGACCCAAATGTAAGCCCGGTGCACACCTTTAATCCCAGCACTCAGAAGGCGGTAGTAGGTGGATCTCTGTGAGTTCGAGGCCAGCCTGGTTTACAGAGTGAGTTCCAGGACAGCCAGAGCTGTTACACAGAGAAACCTGTCCTTAAAAACAAAACAAAACAAAACAAAAGACCCAAATGTTGGGGGCTGCAGACCCCTGGCCCCTTGACTTTCTTTGCCTGCCTCAGACCCTTTGCCTGCTGGAGTGAAACAACTTGTTTTCCTGTGCCTGCAGCTGCTCTGAGCACGAGACTCTCGTGAGTTCCTGATGGCAGGGGAGTGGTTCCTGGTGGGTTTTACAGCTGAAAGATCCCAAGAGCTGGGGTTTCGCTAGCAGTTAAGGATCCCTATAGAAGCTTCCCTGGAGCACAATAAAGTTGGCATTCTTGTTTCAAGGATGACCCATATCCCCGTGTCTCTGTCTGTGTGCGTGTGTTTTTAAATCTCCAGCCTAGTTCCTGGCTCACGTACTGTCCTGTAGTGCAGGCCCTACACCCAAATGTGTGTGTGGCTTCCGGGGAGGGCACAACTGATGGGTGACCCTAAGTCATGCTAATAGGATCCTTTGGATGAAGGGATTTTGAGTGAATTTTCCTATCTTTTTGCTGCTTCTGTATTCTCTGTGTTTCCTCTGAAGAGTGTATTGTTATGGGAATAATCAGAGCTATGAGGCTGAGGAGGTGACTCATAGACAGCTTGTCTTGCAATGTCAGGGACCTGAGATGGACAGCTCCTCCCTCCCCCCAGCACACTATAAAACAGCCAGGTATGGCAGGAAGAGCTTTAATGCCAATGCCAGAGACATTCAGACTCCTGGGAATAGCTGGTAAGCCTGCTTAGCCTATTTGTTGACCCAAAGGCCAGGGAGAGACCCTGTCTCAAAAACCCGAGTGGAAGGCTCCGAAGGAACAACACCCAAGGTGGGTTTCTAGCCTCCACACGCACATGTGTGGACATCAGAACACATGCATATACCTCAGACTACACCAAGGTACTCACACACGGTTGGGAGGCTGGGAGAAATCAGAGCTAAGGGACAGAAATAACCTTAAGGCTGCGACAGGTTCTGTCATTTCTTGTGCTTTTGATGCCATCTTGGGGCTGCTGTGTTGGTTCTATCTGCATTGCACAGCTGAGAGAACAGAGCCACAAGGAGTTGGGTTCACCCTAAAGCTCCCAATTGGCAGGTAGGGGAGCCATGATTCCAACAGGCCTCAGGGATACAGCCTCACCCTTGTGTTCACAATCTCCTACCCCATGCAGTGGGGTGGTCACAGAGCCCCAGCCTGGGCACCCTGCTTCCTAAGACAGAATCCAGAGCTGACTTCATGGACTGTTCTTTCATACATACACCAAACCCTGTAACTCCAGCTCCAGTAGAGCTGACGCCCTCTTCCGGCCCCTGTCGGCTCTGCATCCAAGTACACATACCCACACACAGACACAGACACAGACACACACAGACACAGACACACACACACACATATACACATGACTAAGAATAAAATAAAAAAATTTCTGGTTTTGTTTGTTTAGTTGGTTGGCTGGTTTTATTTTTTGAGACAGGGTTTTTTTGTGTAGCCCTGGCTGTCCTAGAGTTTGCTCTGTAGAGTAGGCTGACCTTGAACTCAAAGAGATCTGCCTGCCTCTGCTTCCTGCCTGTTGGGATTAAAAGCATGTGCCACCATGCCTGGCAAAATGAAAATATTTTTAAAAATGAACGTGAAGTGCTTAGGGATACAGTTAACAAAATCTATCAAAGTGACCAGCGCACTGAAAACTGAAAGCACCTCCAGCAAAAATTAAAGAAAATGTAACCTGGAGACAACCTGGAGCCCTACTAGGCGACGATCAAATCTATAATGTGTTTGTAACAGCCCACGCATTCGTCACAATCTTCTTCATGGTTATGCCAATGATAATTGGTGGCTTCGGAAACTAATTAACTCCACGGATAATTGGAGCCCCTGATATAGCATTCCCATGAATAAATAACATAAGCTTCTGACTCCTACCTCCATCATTTCTTCTCTTGCTAGCATCATCAATAGTAGAAGCTGGAGCAGGGGCAGGTTGAACTGTATAACCCCCCTTGGCCGGTAATATAGCACACGCGGGAGCATCAGTAGACCTGACTATTTTCTCACTACGCTTAGCAGGTGTATCTTCACTTCAACTTCATCACAACAATTATCAATATAAAACCACCAGCCATAACACAATATCAACCCCCCGTATTTGTTTGATTTGACCTAATTACTGCCGTCCTTCTCCTTCTGTCCCTTCCAGTATTAGCTGCAGGCATCACTATGTTCCTCACAGACCGAAATTTCAATACCACCTTATTTGACCCCACTGGTGGTGGCGACCCAATCCTTTATCAACATCTGTTCTGATTCCTTGGCCACCCAGAAGTGTATGTCCTTACTCTCCCTGGCTTCAGAATCATTTCACACATTGTCACCTACTGCTCAGATAAAAAAGAACCATTCTTCTATAGGTATGGTGTGAGCCATGAAGTCAGTCGGCTTTCTAGGGTTTACTGTATGGGCTCATCACATGTTCACAGTAGGGTTAGATGTAGACAAGAGCCTACTTCACATCAGCCACTATAATCATCACAATCCCAACCGGAGTAGAAGTGTTCAGCTGATTAGCAACTCTACACGGAGGTAATATCAAATGATCCCCTGAAATACTATGAATCCTGGGATTCATCTTATTTACAGTAGGAGGACTCACAGGCATCGTACTTTCTAACTCTTTCCTCAATATTGTCCTTCATGACACATACACATAGTTGCTCATTTCCACTACGTCTTATCAATAGGTGCTGTTTTCACCATTATAGCTGGGTTTGTACACCGCAACAATGTGCCATGTTCATAGACAGTCTCCTTAAGATACATAATTATTCTACTAAAATTGAGATTAGGTTTAGTATAAATCTCAGTTAAAAGCCTGGTAGGCTTTTGTGTAAAAATGTACAAACTCATTCTCAAAGTTTTCTGGAGGCGCCTGGAGAGATGGCTCTGTAATTAAGAGCATGTACTGTTCTTGCAAAGAACCCGAGTTTGGTACCCGACACCCAAGTTGCAGTTCACAACCACAGGTTAGCTGCATCGCCAGGGGATCTAGCGCCCTCTTCTGGCTCCTCTGGGCTCCTGCACATACGTATGCTCATAAATAAAAAGAAAATAAATATCTTTTAAAGTTTTATAGAAATACAAAGATCAAAGAATTAACAAAAGCCAATGTCGAAAAAGAATGAATTTGGGCTGGAGAGATGACTCAATGGTTAAGAGCACTGACTGTTCTTCCAGAGGACTTGAGTTCAATTCCTGGCAACCACATGGTGGCTCACCACCATCTGTAATGAGATCTGGTGCCTTCTTCTGGCATGCAGGCAGACATGCAGGCAGAGCACCGTATACATAATAAATAAATCTTTTAAAAAAAGAGAAAAGAAAAGAATGAATTTGGAAAATGTCTGTCATTTAAGTTTTCTACACCCCTACATTTTGATGAAGCTTACTTTACATTGTAGTGACCAACAGGTGATACAATCATAAGGCTTTAGGCATGTGCCTGGAACACAATAGAGAATCCAGAAATAGATATGTGCATAGGCTCAGCTGTTGCTGTGTGAAAGTACAGAAATAATTCAACAAGGAAAGAAGAGTCTATCGGATGAAGTACTGAGGCAGTTATATATCCACATGCAAACAAAAGAAAAGTGAGGAGGGGAAGAGGAGGAGGGAAAAAGGAGGAGGAAAAGAGGAGGATGAAGGGACATTTGAGCACAGGTGTGCATGGAGGGACGCCACAGACAGGGTTCAAGTCTGTATGATGGAGCAGCAGAGATGGAAGGAACCAAAGATCCAAATCAAGGAACCAAAGATCCCACACATTGACGCAGTGACAAAGCTGGCAGGGTCCTGCTGATGCTCAGATTTGTTTCACTCTTCTGGCCTCTGAGACAGAACGCATATTCAAGCCACACGTTCGTACGTAGTCACAGCTGCCCTGGATTAAACGCATCAGCTAAACACAGCGCAGAGTTCTGGAGCCCAGCCCCAACAGATACATTGGCAAAAGCCTCTGGCACGTAAGGCTCAGGGGACATTATGGAAGAGGGGCTGGAAAGTGTAAGAGCCAGAAGTCAGGGAGTTTGTTGTGAGATTGTGTCTCTTAATAAAGTCAGAAGACACAGCCATAAAGTCTCACCAACATGCTTCCCAAACATGAGCTGAGCAATGACAACACCAGCAGACAAACTGGACAGAAGAAAGCCTGTGAGGACCCCACCCTAGACAAAAAGCTGAGGGGTCATAAGAAGAGCACATTGGTTATCCAATACCAAGCAATCAGCCCTGAAAACACACACACACCAGCAGGTTATAGTCACAAATATGTATGTGTATACATACATGTCTGCAGTAACAATTGATGAGGAAAAGAGGCTGTGAATCTGAAAGAGAGCAGGGAGGGGTGAAAAGGAAAGGAGAAGATGTTGTAATTATATTATAATCTCAAAAATTCTTTAAAGTAAAAAAAAAAGTCACTGCTAATACCAAAAATAAACAAATAAATGCATGGAAGCTGCAAAAGGATACTTTCTGATGCCCCCAGCTGGCTTGCTGGGTTCTCCTTTCCAGTCACCCAGGGGCTGCTGTTCCCACCCTGCAGAGAGAACCTGGTTTGTCTGCGGCTGCTCAGCTTAGGTCTGGCATGACACGCCGAGTGTAGAGCCAGCCCTCAGGTCCTCTACACAGACTGGTGCCCCCAGGCTCAAACCAAATGAATGTGTGCAGGATGGTGACCCAGGCCTGTCAGGCCGTCTCGTCCTCTCCATGCTTGGATTGAGCTCATTGATTGTTCAAACCTAAGATCTCCAGGCTTAAACCAAAGCCCTTGGAATCTAATTAAAATCTCGCCAGCCACAAAGCTGGTGTCCCCCCGGGAGATGTCCCCCTCAGCATTCCTAAGCCTGAGCCCTCCTGCCTGGACTCAATGGTCAATGAGCTTCAGCTTTTTCCCCTTCAGCGGTGCTGTGGAGTCACGTGTCCGAGTGCTAGGTCTCCTCCACCTGAGACAATCAGCCCGTTGGGAGGCTCTTGCAACTACATCTCTGTGCCAAGGTCTCCCCCAGGACCACCGAAGCCGGCCCGCCGCAAGCAGACATCACAGGCAGTCTGCTCATTAGAGCCCTGGCAGCAGCCGGGCTCTGAGTTGGACCCAAACTCCAGGTCTGAAGTCTGTCTTTCAATCAAATTATTAGTGCCCAGAGCAAACAAAAGTGGATTCGAATTTCCCAGTCAAATTAGAGGTTCCGATTTTCCTTTTACAATGTGTATCGACTGGTTCCTTTAGTGATATCTATGACTCAGAATCAATGTCTAGTTCTTGTTTTGTTTTTATTATGAAAGTTCATAGGGACTCTATGTGGGAGGGTGTGGAATGTGCGTGTGTGTGGTGTGTATGTGTGTGTTCTGAGTGTGTGCGGTTTGTGTGTGTGGTGTGTAGTGTGTGTGGTGTTGCATGTGTGTATATGTGGTGTGTGTATGTGGGATGTGTGTGGGGTATGTATTATGTATGTAGTATATGTGGTGAGTGTGTGATGTGTATGTGGTATGTGTGGTATGTGGGATGTGTGAATTTGTGTGATTTATGTGTGTTGTGTGTGTGTGGTGTATGTGTTGTGTGGTATGTGTGTGTGTGCGCATGCACAAGTGTGTGTGTGCATGTGTGGTGATGGAGCACACTAGGCAGGCATTCTCCCCACTGAGCCCGTATGTCTTTTGTTCACGCAGTCCAGACAGAGCATTTCCAGACAACTGGGGGCCATCTTTGTTTTCACAGGTAGACTCATGCGTGCACTGAGGGAGAAATCCAACTTCCAGACAGCTCTAGGCTCTCAGATGAATGCTTCCTCCCCTCCATAGCTCTTCATGGAAACTCATGAATGAGTCACTGAGATAAAACTAACGAGAATCTATCAACTAAAAGCTTCCCTGAATCAAATATTGTTCCATTTTCTATAAGCTGCATCCGCAGCTTCTGGTACCCATGGGGGTCCTTGAGCCCATCATTCAAAGGATGGCTGCGGTGGAGGGATGTTCACCCATCACATAGGTGGTTCCTGGCAGGTGTCAGCGGGAAGCGCAGGGCTGAGGACTGCATGGCAGAGAGGAAGGTAGCACAGACACCTGACTCAGCAACCATGTTCCCACACAGCTGTCACTGTGGGGCCAAGCGTCAGGGCCCCAGAAAACTGGCGGTATGCCGCAAGTGCTGAGGACCAACAGTTTCTTAACCTTGGCATTGACAATGATCAATGAGAGCTAGGTGTGGGCCAGCGAGATGGCTCAGCAGGTCAGGGTGCTTGCCACCAAACCTGCCCACCTGAATTTGATCCCCAGGCCCCACACGGTAGAAGGAGAGAACGGACTCGCACAAGTGTCCTCTTACCTCCATGTGGTAAGAGTGGATGGCTGTGGTGCATTGTCAGTACGAGGTGTGCAAAGAGCCCGTCAGAGTTCAGGTGAACAGGAGGCTCTAGGCGCTGCCCCCAGCACTTGCTCGTCTCAGAACTCTGAAAGGCAAAAAGTTACAGGACGCCATTCTGCTCTGCAACTGATCTCACGATCAGGAAGGAAAGAGGTAGCCTACGCCCAGAGTATTTCTTAGAAAAGGCTTTGTGTCTTAAACCAATGAGCTGGGGATTTGGGAGGGGGCAAGTGCCAGGCTTTGGGTGAGAAGAGGGCAGGAATTTCTCATGATCTGGGGCCGTGTGAAGCCACACCAGCCTTTTTTCTATGCTGGTGTCCCTGTCTGCAGAGTTGTATGTTGAAGGGCTGTAGTAATGGCTCAGCCGTTGAGAGCACTTGTTCTCTAGAAGACCCAGGTTCTGTT
This sequence comes from Ondatra zibethicus, assembly GCA_004026605.1. Classification (NCBI taxonomy): domain Eukaryota; kingdom Metazoa; phylum Chordata; class Mammalia; order Rodentia; family Cricetidae; genus Ondatra; species Ondatra zibethicus. Next base: position 150,409 of record PVIU01001775.1, read on the forward strand.
TCCAGCACCCACAACGTGGTTCACAGCCATCAGTAACTCCAGTTCCAGGGGATCTGATGCCCTCTTCTGGCCTCTGTGGACACTGCATGTATGTGGTACACAGATGTTTGCAGGCAAAATATCCATACATATAAAGTAAAATAATCAAATAAAATCTTAAAACTACTGTGTTTCCTCTAGTCTCTTAAATTTGTTATTATCTTATTTCTAGCAGTGTGCACACACACAGAGAGATGAATAAATAAATGTAATTAAAAAAACAAAACAACATGAAAAGGGGTACAGTTCCTTTGGGAGGAAATGGACATTGTGGTGGGCAGGGTTCTTTAGAGGGACCAGAACCAGAAAGAGTGTGTGTAACAAAAATGATGTATTGACTGGCTTGCCCTGTAGGGCCCAGGGAGCTCAGAAGTGCCGTCAGCTTGCAGAGAGCAGGCGGGTCAGGCTCCCAATCTAGCTAGCCACCTTAGCCATCTCAGTGCGATGCTGGACAGTGGCTCACTAGGGTTTTGTCGAAGAGCTGGAGGAGCTGGTCTCACTGCAATGGCAGGGGATGTCAGCAAGACTGAAGACTTCGGCCCCTGCCATCCTTACGCCTGTTTCTCCATCCAGGCAGTTTGCCTCTTCAGACACCCAGGTGTGCTTGCCAGTCCTGGTCATTCTTCCTGAGTCCACAGTGACATCCAAGACCAGCTATGAATGCCCACTTCACATCACACACAGAGAACCCCAGGCAAGTCCTTACATGTGTTTATTCAGACAGATCACAGGGAGATGCCTGCTAAGCTTAGGCAAACACGTGTGGTGATGTCCCCTGTCAATCCAGCCCTTGGAAGGCCGAGGCAGGAGCTCAGAGTTGTCCCACACAAGGGCCATGGCGGGTGATGGTCATCCAGGAAGTCAAGACAGTTTTATCCCAGAACTATGTAGCTTCCTCAAGGCAATTCATGCTCCCACAATGTCTGTTGAAGTTCCAGCCACCAAATCTACATTCTAGGTAACAAAGGGGAAAAGAGAGGAAACGCCCCTGCTCCGCCACTCAACCCGCCACCCCAACCCCTTCTTCGCCAACTAGAGGGTAGTGACAGTCATGGGACACACCCTGCCACAGGGAGGCTGTTTAAGGTGGTCTTTCAGCTAGCTGTTTTCATTAAGAACACTTGGGACCTGCTACTAAGAAAAAAAGAAAATTGCCCGGTGGTGGTGGTGCACGCCTTTAATCCCAGCACTCGGGAGACAGAGGCAGGCAGATCTCTGTGAGTTCGAGGCCAACCTGGTCTACAGAGCGAGTTCCAGGACAGGCTCCAAAGCTACAGAGAAACCCTGTCTCGAAAAACCAAAAAAAAAAAAAAAAAGAAAAGAAAATGAATCCTGGATGCAGCCCCACACCTGCCACATGACTAAATGCCAGCCCAAGTCTGGTCTGGTGATACAGAAATGAGAACCTACAGCAGAACGTTTTCAACCAGACAAATAGACAAGACAACAGTGTGTACTGTTCTCATATAGCGAATCTGCATGTGTCTAGCAAGCAGCATGCATATGTATATTCACAGACTGGCATATATAAATACTTGTGTGTATTTTTCATATATGTGCATATATATGTAAGTATGTGGATATACACATATTGTAAATTTGCATGTGTGCAATCATATATCAAATGTGTGTATATATGTAGAAGTGTGTATGAGTATATACCTGTATCTATAGAGAGATACACATATCTACGGATTTCTCCCCTAAGGATTAAACATGGGACCTCAAGGATGCTAGGCAGGTCCTTTCCCACTCAGCCTAGAGTAGGGGTAGAGAAAAGCTCTACCTGCACAGTCCAAGCTGACCTCAGACTCGCAATCCTCCTGCCTCAGTTTCCCTAGAACTGGGATGACCAGACTGCTGCGCACACCTGGTTTTAGGGTCAAGTTCTGAGCTATAAGAAGATCTGCATCCGTCTGGATGACACAGTTCACAAGCTTGAGTTACACCGTGCAGAACTGTTGGTCAATGCACTGACAGTGCACGCTATTTTCAAGCACTTGTGGAGATGGATGAACTGACCATTTGGGTGACCAGAGAAATACCCAGAAACATGGAGGGACCCACCTTGGAGCTATGCGGGTGCAGCATGACAATGAGACTAGAAAGCCACAGTGGCTTTTATTTTCATTTTAACCCCACTCATTTAGCAAAGAGAAATCTGCCTTAAATAGTGAGTGATCATAAAGGAACCTGCAAATAAATGACAAAATATTTAGAACTACGCATCTTCCTGAATATCACTTTTCAAAACCGGTGGTATGCAATTCAAGTGCTTGGGGACAGAGTTCTAAATTTACACCCTTAGCTCTATTATATTAAGATAAAGGGGGCTAGGAACAGACTGTAGCATTCAACCAAAAACCTGGAAAAAATAAAAATGAAGAAATAATATTAAAGGAAGTCCTTCTAACAAGAAGAACTAACAACAGGAGATATGGCTCAGTGGTTAAGAGTGCTGGCTGCCCTCACAGAGGAATGGAATTTGATTTCAAGGCACCCATGTCGAGGGGCTCATGACCAGCTAACTCCAGCTCCAGGGAATCCATCGCCCTCTTCTGACCTCTGCAGGCAGCTGCACACATGTTGCAGACACACACACACACACACACACACACACACACACACACACACCTAAAAATAAATAAATAAAAATAAATAAATGCCTTTTAAAACAATTATTAATTAGGTGGGGGTTTTAAAGTACAGAAGTATTTGGTATTGGATGGGCTGTTTTCACCAGGATTCTCTTCCACATCAGGCCACCCTGACCCCACCCAAGAACATGTCCCCTGTCTCTCTCCACTACAAAGTAAACCACACATGACAGCATGGCCTCCAAAGGACAGGAGTGGGTGATAGTCGCCCTGCCCTGGGTGCATGTGTGGAGGTCAGAGGTCAACTTGTAGAAGTCACTGCTCTCCTTTCAGCGTGTGGGTTCCAGGGATCAAACTTAAGTCGTCAGGAGTAGTAGCATGTACCTTTACCTCTGTGATGGCTATTCTTGGCTGTCAACTTGACTACATCTGGAATTAACTAAAACCCAACTAGTTTGGTATGTCTGCAAAGGATTTTCTTTTCTTAATTAAATCACTGAAGTGGGAAGACCCACTTTCTTAAACTTTATTTATTCTTTGTGTCTTTCACATTATGCCTCCCGAGTCCACTCATCTGCCCTCCCATACACACAAAATAAAAAATAAAATTTAAGAGATAAAAGGGGGGATCTCATCATGGAAGCCACAGTGTGACACAGTGAGTCACGCAGTAAACCCTTATAGCCATACATTTTTATATGCAGGTGTTCATCACCAAAAATCATCAGTCTCTGTCACACCATCGACACTGGGCCCTCACTGGGACTCTTCCTGGACATCTCGTTGCTGTCCTGTATCATGGAGATCCTTCCTGCAGCCCTGAGTCTGCAAAACCCCCACCACCCTATGCCACCCTGTGCTCCAGCAAAACACAGACAGGGTGGATGCTGGGGTGGGCCTGCACATTAACTCTGGTTCTGGACTACGCCACCCTGTGCTCCAGCAGATCACAGACAGGGTGGATGTTGGGGTGGGCCTGCACATTAACTCTGGTTCTGGACTTGGACAGCTGCAGGGTTGGTCAGCCAGCCAGCTCTCCCCTGTCTTCACCACGAAGGTAAGCTCTCTAGCATTGCCCTGGCTCTACTGTGTTGCCCAGGTGAGGTGTAGGGGCCACTTTCCTGAGTGCTGCAGCTGATGAGGGGCAGGGACAGGGAAGACCTACTTTTGATCCAAACTTTTGAGGCAGGAAGATCCACCTTTAATCTGGACCATGACTGCTGCTGGCAGTCTATAGAGAGGACATGGAAGAAGGAAGCTCTCTCTCATTCTTGCTGTCAAGCCCATCCTTTCACTGGCATTAGAGCCCACGTCTTCAGGATTCTGACATACACTGAAGACCAGCTGAGACAGACAACCTCGCAGATTGAACAACTACTGTATTCTTGACCCTTCCATTGGTAGAGAGCCATTGTTGGACCAGCTGGACCACAGCCTGTCTATCATATGTTTGTGTGTGTGTTTGTATGCGTGTGTCTGTGTGTGTGTGTTCATTCTGTAAGTTCTGTCCTCTAGAGCACCCTGGTTAACACACCTGCTGAGTCACCTCACTGACCCCATTGTCTTAATGCTCAAATCATATACAAATCCTGCAATTAAAAAAAAAGATAGTATGTATTGGGCTCCCTGAAACCCCCAACAACCAATGATCAAATGCCTATTCCTTAAAGACTAAATAAAATAAAGAAACTTCCAGCAAGTCCAATCAAAGCAAAAACAAAGACATAAGCAGTGGAAACAGAGGAGTGGGCCTATGGACATGTGAACGCCATTAGACGAGACTGCGTAGGAGCTTATGGTGAGGAATGCTAAACCCTAGAACTGCACACATTTTAAAATAACATAAAAGGCAGATTTCACTTATTTTAAGAGGGAGGCATGACTAGTTTGCCAGCTGGATGGAGACAGCACACGAAAATAAAATTACAAACAATTCCACTTTTAAACATAGATTCAGGATCTTAAGTAAAATATGAGCAAAATAAATCCAGTGTGACGAGCTTTTAAAACATGCACACCAGAGCCAGGCTGAGATTAGCCTAGGCCTGAAAGCAAAGATCTTACAAAGGCACTTCAGAAGGGTTAGAGATGCACCTGGGAGACTGAGGCAGGAGGATCTTGAGTTTGAGGCCAGCCTGAGATGCATAGTGGGACGGGGAGAGAGGTGGGGAGGCAGAAAATATCTGTCTCCGTAGGTGAAGAAAACTTGCAGTATGTAATAATGTATATGGGGGCTGGAGAGATGGCTCAGCAGTTAAAAGCACTGGCTGCTCTTCCAGAGGACCTGGGTTAAGTTCCCAGGACCAACATGGCAGCTCGCAACTGCCTGTAACTCCAGTTCCTGGAGATGAGATGCCATCTTCTGGCCTCTAAGGGCACCAGGTATGTATGAGGTACACTATATAAAATAAAAATAATAAAAATTTTTAATGTATTGTTCATTTATGACAAAAACTGAAAATAAAACAGAACTACTTGAATTTATAAAAATATCTATTAAACACTCATCACAGGGCTCTAACAGTAACTTAGCGGTAAAGCACTTACGTAAGGCTGTGAGTCCAGTGCCTATCACCGAAGAGTAAATAGAAACCCTCATAGCAGGCAAAATAATCTGAGAACAATTTATCTCTGATTACATATATATGATGTGCAGGTGTGAGTACAAGTGTCCTCGGAGTCCAGAACAGGGCTTTGGATGCCCTGGAGCTGGAGTCACAGACAGTTGTGAGCTAATATGTGAGTCCTCTGCGAGACCAACATGTGTGTTTACCCACTGAACCATCTCTCAAGCCTTCAGATATTATAGTCAATGTTAAGATATTTAAATTATTGTCATTACAGTTCAGGGAAAAGAAGAGCCAGCACTTGGTCCATTATTCAGCATTCAGCTTGAGGTCATTGCCAATTCAATAAGACAAGAAAAAAAGTAGCGTAACAATGGGTGGGGGGAACCAACACCCTGTGATTTCTTGCTGATGTTATGATTGTTGGCATAGAAAGTCCATGAGTTTCAAGAAACCTTGAAAACTAATAAAAGTTCAGCAGGATTCCTGGATACAAGACAAACATACATAGGAAATAGTTCATAATGTTCCTGGCAATAACCAATTAGGAAACACAAACAAAGCAAGTACCATAGTAGCAGTAAAAACTAGCTGTGTGAGACCTTTAGGAAGAATGTTACAAAATACAACTGCAGAACACAGACATCGTGAATAAACAGAGATATATAGCAGCTCATGGCTTGAAAGGCTCAGTGCCATAAACACATCAATCGTTTCTAAATTAACCCATAAAGTTAATGCAATTGCAGTCGAGTTCCAACTGGGGCCTGGAGAAAAGAATCCTAAGATGCAAATGCAAAAATCAAGGCTAAGAGAAGCCAAGGCCATCTCAAAGAACAAGTCAAGGGAGGCAGAGCTTTCCCAACCAGGAATTTTGCAAGCCTCTTGCTGGCAGAAGAACCGACAGCATTGCAAAGAGAGACAAGTAGACCCAGAACACGGAATCCAGCCACTTAATTAAATAAAACTGAAAATAAAATGGGCAGATAAAATAATTGTGCTAGGTCATCAGAGTGCTCATTTGGGACAAAATAAAACAAACAAACAAATAAAATGTTCTCTTTTTTGGAAACAGGGTCTCACTATATAGCCTTGGCTGGCCTGAAAATCATTATGTGGACCAGGCTGGCCTCAGACTCACAGAGATCCACCCGCTTCTGCTGGATTTAAAGGTGTGCACCACCACCCAGTGAGCTTTCTCATTTCCTTTCTTTTCTCTTCATCAGCATGTAAAGTGCTAGATGCTATTATAGCATTTTCAAACCATGTATGTTTGTGATCCTCCTTCTGCCATTTACCCTCCCTTCCTTTCCTCCATTGTCCCCCCACCCCAGGCTCTTTTCATCTTTCATGCCCCATGCATCCTTATCCCACTTCCCATCCCACCTCATCACCTAATATCCCCTCTTGTTCTCTTGAACAAGACATTACAGGCCAGGATCCACATTTGAAGGAGAACATATGGTTTCATCTTTCTAAATATGGATCATCTCATTTAACATTGTACTTTCCAGAAGAGTCTATTTTTCCTGTAAATTCCATGGTTTCATTTTTCTTCACAGCTGAATAATATATTTTGTGTCTGTGTACCTCATTTTCATTATCCATTCATCCACTGAGGATCATCTAGGCTGGTTCCATTTAGGTTTCAGCTTTACACGGTTGTAGACACAGGGGAGCCTAGACCACTCCTGTTTCCTATCCCATAGCCTGCATATACAGTGTATCCATCCACTGGTTTCCCCTGGACACTCGGAGGCCTAAGGGCTCCACTCATCCCCAGGAAACAGCAGCTCCGAGAAGCAGGGAGTTAGTGTCCCAGAAGGATGTCCAAGAAGTGATAGGCAAGATTAACATGGCCAGGCCCCTCTGGAGAAAGGACTATATTCTTGTGGGGCCCTATAGCTGAGTCCCAGTTGCCCACCTCAGGACCAGTCCATCAACCTGCCCTTCCTATGACTTCCTCCTCTAACCCTCTTACTGTTAACACCTAAATCCAGTCTCAGAAGCTGCTCCTGACAAACCACACCAAAGATAACAACACGGTGGGCACACACGGGCACATGCACACGCATGTGCGTGTGCACGTACACACACACAGACACACACACACACAAAATGTGTGGAAGTTTCAAAGATAAAAAGCCAACTTCTAAACACCGGCAGGAAACAGAGGAGAACTTGGTTGTGTTCTGTACAAAAGAGCTTCTTACATGGGTGCTGGTTAGTACACAAACCTAGACATACCTAGAAAGGAGGAATCTCAGTTGAGGAATTGCCTCAATTGGATGGTCTATGGGGCAGGGCCTTGATTAATGATTGATGTGGGAGAACCCAGCTCACTGTGGGTAGTGTCACCTCGGCCAGGTGGGTCTGGATAAGAAAATTAACCAGGTAAGCCAAAGGGAGCAAGCCAGTAAGCAGCAGGCCTCCATGGGTCCTGCTTCAGTTCCTGCCTCCATCTTCCTGCCTTGGCTTCCCTTGATAGCAGACTATATAACCTGCAAGTCAAATAAACCTTTTTCTCCTCTCTTTGTTTTTGGTCCGTGTTTAGTCACAGCAACAAAAAGCAAATTAGGAGAGCAGGTGGAAAGCGTGCAGTTTGGGAAGAAATATCAATAAATGCGCCTGCATTTAGCACAAGATGCTGCAAGGGCTGAAGTAGGATTTGGGGGACCCTGAGTTCCATCCCCAGCCCCGCATAAGAAAAATCATAAATTGTCAAAACAAATGACAGGCTTAAGTGTGGTGCCAAAAGCCCTTAATACCAGCACTTGGGAAGCAGAGGCAGGCAGATCTGTGTGAGTTCAAGGCCAGTCTGATTTTAAATAGCACATTCCCGGAGAGCCAGGGCTGCATATTGAGCCTCTATCTCAAAAGTTAGTAAGGTGGTGGTGGTTCATGCCTTTGATCCCAGCACTGGGAGGCAGAGGCAGTGAGTTGGCAATCTCCATGGTGAGGTCACAGCCTCTGGGCCAAGGCCACACCCTCCGCAGAGAAAGATAACTCACAGTGTACCAAGGGGGCTGGCATTTTCGACTTAGGTGGAACTTTGGAAGCAATGTGGTAGTTTGAATGAAATGGCCCTCATAGGCTCCTGTATCTGAATGCTTGGTCCCCAGGTGGGGGGTAGGCATTGAGGCTTAAAAAGCCCACACTATGGCTGGAGGTGGTGGAAGCACATGTCTTTAATCCCAGCACTTGGGAGGCAGAGACAGGCAGATCTCAGTGAGTTCGAAGCCAGCCTGGTCTACAAAGAGAGTCCCAGGACAGCCAGGACTGTTACATAGAGAAACCCTGTTTCGAAAAAACAAACAAACAATAAAAAAAAAAAAAAAAGCCCACAGCGTTCCCAGTTAGAGCTCTCTCTACCCTGTGCTTGCTGTGGACCAGAATACAAACTCTTGGCTACTGCTCCAACGACATGCCTGCCTGCTGTCATGTTCACTGCCATGATGGTCATGGACTCTAATCTTCCGGAACCCTGAGCCCTCGTATTAAATGTTTTCTTCCGTAAGTTGCTTTGATCATGGTGTCTTAGCACAGTCATCAAAAAGTAACTAAGACACACAGTCTTTGCTCTAGCGCCCCCTGCTGGGCATCCGGAGCCTACATCAGCGCTGCAGGGGGAGGCTTCTCCCATCTTCCTCTCATATCCTCTTGGGCCTGAAAGTGTCCCCAGCCCACTCCTGCTCTGTTTTCCCTTTACCACACACAGATGTGACCCCTTGCCCTTCTATTCCATCTCCGCACAGCATCTGAACCGATCGGGCTTTCTCCACTGCGTGCTCGCTAGAGGCCACAAGATGCTGTTCCTATCGGGTGAATGTGTCTCCCCAAGATGTTGAAGGGCTTACTCCAGGGACCTGTAACTGAGATTTGATTCTCAAAGAGCCTTGGGAGCTGACCAAGTAAAATGAGGCTGTCTCTAATCCAATACAACTGTGCCTGATGCAAAGTCAACATTTGGACAGAGACAGACAGTGCACAGAGAGAGAGAGAGCATCATGAGAGAATGAAGGAGATCACAGCAATGCATTGAGCATTCAAGGGATACAGAAGATTGCCAGGGAACTACCAGCAGAGAGAAGAGAGCCCCAGAGCAGACTCTCCCTCACAGTGCCCAAAAGTAACCCGCCCTGAGAACACCCAACTTTAGACTAGACTTGCCAGAGAACCAGGAGCCAGTACATCTCTGTTCAAGCTTCACTGTGTGTGGTACTTGATGCGCAGCCCTTCTGTGCTGTGCTGTCCCTGCACGGAGGTACACCCATCCTCGTGGGACCCTTCTCAGCTGATAGGCTATGCGAGGAAGAGCAAGTTCAGGTTTGAAAGCTGGGCAAGGAGCCATTGTTTTCCTTTGCAGGGCGCCTGATGAGCCTTCAATTTATCATTTTCTTTCTTCCTTTCTTTCTTTCTCATTTTAAATTGTGTGTATGTGTGTGCACGTGTGCACGCACATGTGTAAGCATGAGTGCTAGGACCTCATATGGAGGTCAGAGGAGAGCTTGTGGGAGTCAGTTCACTCCTTCCATTCTGTGGTGCCAGGGATTAAACTCACCTCTAGCTCCAGCTCCACATGCGCATGCAAGACACACACGCACGCGCACACGCACGCACGCACACACACACGCACGCACGCACACACACACGCACGCACACACGCACGCAAGCACGCACAACCTAGTGGAAGATCCTTAGACCTCTGGGGAGGTGCAGTCAGGAAGGATGAAGTTAACTGCCCGAAATCCACTGGTAATTCTTGAGAGAACTGTAGAAGCTGGCACTTGGCCCTGTCGGGGATGCGATCACTCAGGCCCGCGTATATTCCGTCCACTGCCTTCCACCTTGAGGTGGTATGGCCAAGGGGAGCCCTCACCTGTGCCTGCACTATGATCTCAGCCTTTGGGACTCCTCCTGATAAATGTTAGCCCTCCTCAGGTATTCCATCGCCAAAGCAGCAGGTGGGTTGATACAGGAGACCACTGTAGGCTGGGCACTCAGCTTCTCTCCCATCCTGAGGTCCTGCACCATGCACACCACCTGCCCTCTGCTGTGGACAGGGAGGGTTTCCTTCAGCTGCGCCAATAACCCTTCAGACCCTGTCAGTGATGCTCAGCCCTCCCTCTCTACGCTGCACCTCTGTAACCCCCCCACCCTTCAGACCCTGTCGGTGATGCTCAACCCTCCCTCTCTACGCTGCACCTCTGTAACCACCCCCATCCTCCTCCCTGTAGCTCTCAAACAGCAGGAAACTGCCTTAAAGTTATGATATCTCTGGTCACCTGAATTTTGTCTACAAACTACAAGTTGTAGTTTGATCAGCTGTTCTGCCATCCTATGCCAGGGACCGTCAGAAATGAACTCCTCATCACCAGTCACCAGGAAGTGTCCCTCTACAGAACCCCACAATCAGGTCCCTTCCCAAGGCCCATCAGCTGAGAAGGGTCCCATGTGTACAGATGTCCCATGATAGAGATCCAGGGTTGCACAGCAAGTGCCACACAGAATGGATTCTGTTTACCCCGATCTTTGATGGCTTGGGAGCAGAGCTGGGATCAGGTTTGCTAGAGGATGACTGGTCGGAAAAAGTCCCCAGAGGGTGAGGACAAAGGACAGGGAAGGGAGGGGCTCAGATTATTGCTTTCAAGATGAGTGTTAAAGTTTAATCCTTGTGATGGGAGATTACGAGATGCAGGGCTCTGCCCTCCCAAGTGGTTTAATCCACTCCTGTGATTAATGGACTGACGAGTTAATGGGTTATCTCCAAAGTGGCTCTGTTATAAAAGCCAGCTGGCCAGATCTCAGGAGCACCCTGCCTCTTGCCATGTGATGCCCTGTGCTTCCTCAGGACTCTGCCAACAGAACATCATAGATGCGGCCCCTTGACCTTGGTCCAGAACCATGAGCCAAAATTAACCTCTTTTCTTGATGGCTTACACAGCTGTAGAATCGTGTTATCAGCAAGAGAAAAGGACCAAGACAGAAGGAATGTGGTCCTACGTCCAGAGACTGCCAGACATGGTGGCTCCCTCAGTGGAGGGCCCTTCTCCACAGAAGGGAGATCTGGTTGGGATGCCACGAGAAACTGCCAGACAGAGCACGTATGTCCCAGAGCACAGCCGTCTCCTCTGCTGCCTCAGGCTTCTCCACTGATCAATCACCATTCCACCATCTCTGGTGCGTGTCAGTCACCCATCCAACATGTCCCCAAGTAACAGAAGACACAAATCAAGTTTTGAGAGATGCCTCACAGTGTTGATACCCTTCTAGCTTCCTGGAGGAAAAAAAAAACAAAACCTTTACCAGTCCCAGGCCACCTCTGAGGTCACCCTTATAGAGTGAGGGGGTCATCTAGGAGTCCCCCCTTGCTGGCCAATGGGGCTTGAGGCCACAGTGTTTCCTTAAAGCCTGCACCAGACAGAAGCAAGAGTGAGTTTCCCCTACAACCCAGGCATGAGCTGCATCTGAGCCCAGCTCTCCCTCCTGCCCACATTTATCCTCCACTAAGCACTGCTCCTACTCCCACCCCAATCAGCTGTGCTGCACTGGGAGCCCAGAGCCAGGAACCAAGTGGCTGAGAGCGCCACCTAGTGGGTGAAAGGGCAAGTCACTAGAAGGGATGGGAGAGCCAATATTGTGGCTCCCGCACCCGCAGCCCACCCTACATGTCCCAGAGAAGGTTGGGCAAGGTGCTGGACTGCCAAGGAGAAGAATCAAATGAAGACAGCTGGGAAGAGGAACCAAAGGAGCTCCCTTGGGGGTGCCTGGAGCCCTGCCTTATATGCCTCTGCCTACCACTAGGGGGACTGGCCCATCACCCAGGGCACAATGGTCAGTCTCTGCCCCCTTCTCTCTCTTCAGCATTTAAATCTGGTTTTGCTTGGTTGATTGGTTGACTTATTTTGAGGCAGGGTCTTACTTAGCCATGGCTGGCCTTGAACTCCTCTTGGTCCTCCTGCCTCCACCTTCCAAGTGCTGGGATCACTACTAGGAGTCATGTAAAACCCATCTGGGTGCCCATAAGATGGCTCAAAGTGCCACAGAGACTGACAACCAGTGAATTCAATCCTGGGCAGGCATGTGTACACACATACTCACACCAGATAAATAAAAATGTTTTTTAAAAATCCATTTGGTGCTGTCTGCCTTATTACAAGAAAAACAGAAGGGAGGTTTTCAGAAAAGAGTCATGGCTGTCATCCATGTCATCATCATCAACCCTGTTTGGACCGCACTGACCTATGGCGTGTCTATCTACCCCTCAGATCATTCAGGGATCCCAAAGGCTGCTGAGCCAACCAGTGGAGGAATGGACGTCAGAGCTCTGGCCTCCCCTGTGCAGACATCCCTGCGGAGCAGGATGGAGGCGCTGCCTGGCTGGGGATGCCATTTCCCGGGGCTCTTACCCTCGGCTTCTGGGAAGGTGGGAGGAAGCTGCGCCATCTGCTCAGGGAGGCTTGTTAAGGGGACAGAAAAGTGAACACCAAGACTTTCACTTCTCAATTTCTACACTTCCCCAAAAGCATGGTGGTGTCCGAACTAGCAAGGTTTTGGGGTTTCATCTCTTTTTTTGTATTCTTCAAGTTAAAATGCAGTTGGGAACTTGGGGCATTGAGCACCTTGGAACAGAAGACCACCTTATCCCCTGTGACAAGGGAGCCCCATCAAGCCTGCACTCGGGGTCTGCAAACAGCTTGCAAGGGCTCTCCTGATCCCCACGTGCCCTCTCTTCGGTGGCTTTCTCACTTCCATAGCTCAGCTGAGCAATTACTACAGAGACAGTCATAACTGACAAACCCTTAAATAGTTTCTGTCTAGCCCTTCAGAGAAAAAGTTGGTTACTGGGCCAGCAAGATGGCTCAGTGCCTGTTTAGAAAAAGCCCGATGACCTGAGTTTGATTCCAGGGATCCACGTGGCAGAAGCAGAGAGTGATGGTGCAGGTGGCCCTCTGCACACCACGCATGTGCCGTGGTGTGCACCACACAAACACACACACATAAAATAAACATAAAAAATATCAAAGAAATGAAAAAGTCGATGATGTTTTACAAGGTACAAAAACCATGAAAAGCAGAGAATTGAGGTCAGTGACACCCAGGTCACAGCCAGTGGAACCCAGACTCGGGGAAAGGAGAACTCACTGGTTCTTCAATACATGCTTTGCAACAACAACCCTGGATGGAAATGGAAGTACCTACAGGTTCCAAGAGGACTGCCAGCCACATGGTGATGGAAATCAACCCTCCTTCCCAGGGCTGCAGGAGAGGAGGCCCAGCTAAGCTGGACACTAGAATAGTGTCCAGAACCCCCCAAACTGATGAGTAGAGGCTTAAAAGATAAAAAGGGGGAATGACTATTAAAAAGCTGAAAACGTGGTAGATCTCTCAGGGTAAAGGCTCAGGGCTTGATGACCTGAGTTTTGACCCTCAGGCCCCCCATGGTAGAAGTAGAGAATCAGCTCCTCCAAATTGAACTCTGACCTCCACATGTGCACATGCATGTACACAAGTGTGTGCGCGCACACACACAAAGCTGGGCAGGGTGGTGCACACCTTTTTATCCTAGTATCTGGAGTTCAAGGCCAGCCTGGTCTATATAATAAAACCGTCTCAAAAACAAATAAATAATAAATGAATAAACAAACTGAAGGTGAGTTGGGCATGGTGACACTGGTCTATGATCCCAGCCCTTGGGAGAGGAAGGTAGAAGGATCCGAAGTTCAAGGTCAGCCAGGGGGTGGGAGGTATTGACTCCCTTTAATCCCAGCACTCAAGAGCAGAAGCAGGTGGATCTCTGTGAGTCTGAGGCCAGCCTGGTCTACAGAGTGAGTTCCAGGACAGTCAAGGCTACCTACAAAGAAACCCTGTCTTGAAAAACAACAACAACAAAGGAAGTTCAAGGTCATCCTTAGCTAGGAAGTGAGTTACTTCACAGTGAGGATGGGTTATGTAGATTCCATCTTGGGGGTGGGGGGATGGTTTAAAATTGAAAGGAGCCAGAACACAAAATTATTTTTATTTTAACCATGGGAGTCATGTTTAAAGTCTTTGTTTGGGGGTTCTGTTTGTTTTTAGCCAAGGTCTCAGATAGCCAAGGCTGGCCCCAAGTTCTTCATCCTCCTCCCTTCACCTCTCACGTGCTGGACTTACAGGTGTGTGCCAGCACAGCAGCAGCAGCAGCAGCAGCACATTAGCAGCAGCAGCAGCAGCAGCACATTAGCAGCAGCAGCAGCAGCGAGTCAGTCAACCCTTTGTATCTGTGAGCCCCAAACCCATGGATTCAGCAAATGTTTCATCTAAACTATTTTTAAAAGAATATGGCATCTGTACTAAATACGAACAGACTTCTTCAGGCCGTTATTCCCTATTTACATTGCATTTGCATTGTCTTGGGTCTTAGCAGAAATCTAGAGCCAATTTAAATGATAAGAGAGGATGCACCTAGGTTATATGCAAATATCATGCCATTTTATGCAAATAAGCATCTGCAGTCTCTGTTGTGAGGGGGCGATCCTCCGCGGATACTGAAGGACAGTTGAAGTTACTCAAGGAGCTGAGTGTCAGGAGCACTTCCTCAATCCCAGCACTCTGAGCCTGAGGCAGGCAGATCTCTAAATTCAAGACCAACTTGGTCTACACGTAAGTTCCCAGGCCAGGGCTAAGTAGTGATACCCTGTTTATATTTTTTTTTAAAAAGTAAATAAATGATTTAAGCAGAAATATTTAAGTCAAACAATAACTTTAAATTTTTTAAGGTAAGTGGAAGGCACGCATGGTGGCACACACCTGCAATCCTCCCACTCACAGAAGTCTGAAACAGGATTGCCAGGACATCAAGGTCAGCCTGGACTCCATATTGAATACCAGACTAACCTGGGGCTGGAGAGATGAATCAGTAGTTAAGAGCACATACTACTCTTTGAGAGGACCTGAGTTCAGTTCCCAACACCCATGTCAGGCAGCTCACAGCTACCTGTAACTCCAGCTCCAGGGATCCCAACGCCTTCTTTAGTACATGTGAAAAAAAAAAGAAAACACTTAGGAGTCGGTGCCCTCCCACTATGTGGGCCCCAGGGATCAGAGTCTGGTCATTGGGCATGGAGGCTGGTATATTTACTGAATGAGCCGTCTTGCTGGCCTGTGATTATTTTTATAATCTTGTACATGGAAGGTCTTTCTAATCATATCTGAACAGACAGACAGACAGAACAATGAAATGGCACTCCATTTGCCATGTAAGAATCTAAGATCAGGGCCAGCAAGACAGATCAGCCAGTCAAAGTCTGTGGAGGTAGCAGTAAACACATAACAACTGTGCGACCACACTAACATAGCAGCTGTTGGTGGATGCTGTCCCAAATCAACTCCCACCTTCTTCCTTGCCAGCAGAACCCTGACACTGTTTAGATACCAACCCCACTTGCACACGCCTTGGCCCAGACTGCAATCCAGCCAGTGAACTGGAGGTGGGGAGTGACCGTGAGAGTTTGGCAAGGGAGGGGAGAGGAAGAGGAGAAAGGTGAGGTGGGGGAAGGCACTCCAGGAAGTACATGTCTGTGCTAACCGGGGTGGGCCAACTGCTAAAACAAACACAACCCAGATCTCTATAGCTTAACACAAGGTTGTCCCTGGCTCATGCAAGTCCAACATAGGTGTCCTGCTTGTTATACTGCCTGAGATATTCCATCTCAGGCTCGGCAGGCCCAGCTCCTTCCATCCTGGAGCTCCGCCACCCTTAAAGGAGGCCAGAATCATTACAACCAGAAAAGCTGTGGGAGCAGCACCTGTTTCTGCTCATGCTGATTGGTCAGATCAGGTCCTGTGATCACATAACCCGCGCAGCTGCAGGGGAAGCTGGGAAATGTCATTTAGCCATGCCATAGGGAAGAAAATGAGTCTAATTAAGTGAGTACTGGGCACCACATGGCCACCAGGTCCCAGCTAGTCTCTTCCTCCCACACAGAAGACTCATTTAATTCTCACTCTCTAAGAGTAAGAACTTTCATGGCTGTCATCAAAGCATTTTTTGTATCAATGTATCCACATTTGACATGGGCACTGGGGGTGGGGGGGTGGTCAGATTTTTCTTTGGGCCATCAGCTCACAAATAATGACATGGGGACTTGTTACCAATTATGAAAGCGTGGCCTTAGCTTAGGCTTGTTCCACTAGTTCATAACTTAAATTAACCTGCTTTTTATTAATTTTATTAATCTACATTTTATCATGTGGCTTTTAACCTTTCTTTCGTTCTGTATGTCAGACCCCATGTCTTGGTTTGGTGTCTCCTCTGTGCCTCGATTATCTCCTTCTACTTCCTCTGTTTGCCTGAAGCACTGCCTGTACCTTCTGCCTAGCTAGTGGCTGTTCAGCTCTCTATTAAACCAAGCACAGCAATATACCTTGTTGTGGGGTAGTTGTACATTCTGTGAAGATATATTGCTGTGATTGGCTTAATAAAGAGCTGAATGGTCAATAGCTAGGCAGGAGGTACAGGCAGGATTTGAGGACAGAAAGGAAGAAGTGGATGAATCTAAGCTTGAGAGGGAGCCGCCAGGAGACATGGAGAAGAAACAGGAGGTACAAGGTGGAAGAGAGGTAATGCCACATGACAGAACGTAGATGAATATAAATGGGTTAATTTAAGTTATAAGAGCTGTGGGGCAAGACTAAGCTAAAGGCCAAGTCTTCATAATTAATAAGCAGTCTCTGTGTCATTTATTTGTAAACTGGTGGTCTCAAAAGGAAAGTACTACTGGGGTGGGGGAGAGTGGGAGGGGAGGGGGCGGTCAGACCCTCTCTGGAGTTTGTGGAGCTGTCCTGAAGCCATCTGCTGCTCCCGCCGTCACCCCTAAGCGTACGAATTGGCCTCCCAGGGCATCTCTATAAAGGGTCCCCAATCTGGCCAGGCAGGATGCCACCAGCCCTTGTCTTCTTCCAGCTATAGATTGAACTAACCATGGTATTCTTGTCACTGCTCAGACAAAGAAAAGCAGCAATCCAGGAGACCAGAGCCCCTTGCTCTTAGTGTGAGGACAGAGGCCTCTCTGATGGAGGACACACACAGTCCACAGAAAGGCTTTGGGGAACTCAAACACACATTCCAGAATTTTAAGTTCTACAGAGGAAGTGAAAAGATGGAGCCTTCTCTAAAAAACAGTACTTAGAAAGGGGAAATAGAGGAGAGAGCAAGGCCGGAGACAAGGGCGAACTTCAGCAAAGAGACTCAAGGCTGGGTCTGCCTCAGATCAACCTTGGAAACAGATCGGCAGCATCTAAAGGGAGAGATGAACGAGTGAGGAGAGGCAGTAATTTAAGAAACTCTAGAGTGGAGGTTGGGAAGATGGATCCGTGGATAAAGTGCTTGCTGCACAAGCATGAGTTCAAATCCCTAGTACTCACACAAAAAGCATAGCACGTCTATACTCACCCTGCAACCCCAGGAGTGCGCACGCAAAAGAAATATCAGCTCAGAAGAACAGTGAGAGTCTGGGGATCTTACAAGCCCCAGGCAAGGAAGGAAGAGTACAAAGAGAGAACACATGTAGCCTTGGGCTGGCTGGGCAGCGAGGCCTGGGTGAGGTGAGTCTGCAGAGCTTGGGAGCAAAGCGCCTGCCCTGGAGGGGCTGCATCTCCTCTGCTCATTTTCATCCTTGGAAGGAAGCGGGTCAGGTGGGGGTTGGAGGTGGGGTAAGGAGTTAGAGAGCAACAGATCCAGAAAGGAAACAGAGCAGAAAACATTTACAAGTTCAAGATCAGACCCAAGCAGAAGACTGAAAAGAGCTAAAGGCGGGGAGGGCAAGACCCAGCCACAGTGCAGTGATAAGGTTGGTGCATGGTTACACTGCAGGATCCTGGGAGTAGATGTTGAGTGGCAAGGGAACAAGAAAGGGGAAGTGAAACTGTCCCCAAGTTTTTCCTCTTGGGGTGGTGTGGGCAGGCAGAGGGGCTGAGGAGTTGAGTATGCTTAATGTTTATTCTGGGACCAGCAACATGGCTTAGTGGGTAAAGGCTTCTGCAACCAAGCCTGATGACCTGAGTTCGATCCTCAAGACCACCATAATAGAAGGAGAGAACTGACTCCTGAAAGGGGTCTTCTGACCTCCACACACATGCCGTGGTACACATGCACCTGCCTATGCAAAATAAATACAAGTCTGTTTCAATAGATCCATCCTGGATATATTAACATATTTTAATATATTCATCCTGGCAAGAAAGAATTGCAAGTTTAAACAAGGTTAAGCTGCAGCAGTGAGCATCTGCAGGAGTGGGTCACAGTGGGTACAGTACAGCTGTAGAACACATGGAAAACTGGCTGCAATGACACCCGCATGCAGCACGGTTAGTGCCTGGGCCAGCATCTGGGGGGGTGGTGGCTGAGCCCTCAGCTTCCTGATTGAGCCAAAAATAGCAGCTCCCTTGCAAGCTGGTACCATGGAAGGAAGGGGTGGGGAGGAAGGACCAGCAACAGTCACGAACTGGAGAACTTCTCTCCGTGACAAAGCTCCCATGATTCCATGGTCGCAGGCAGGGGATTGAAGGTCCCAACCTGAACTGTGTACCGCGCCAGCTTCTGATATCCCATGCCGTCTGCGGGCCTGTATCATTTAGGATGTTCTCGAGAAAATGGGATGTACAACCAAACGCAGGGAGGTGAGGCGAAAGCAGACACCATGACCAAGGCTACACTCTTGGCTCTTAGCTACTCATTCCAGCATCATGAGGCCGAGGCAGGAGAACTGGCACAAGCCTAAGTTAGCCTCAAAAACAAACAGACCTGCAAACAAACAAAAAGACACACCGCGCGTGCGCGCGCACACACACACACACATACACACACAGTTTCACATAACCCAAACTGGCCTCAAGTTTGCTATATAATTGAGAACGGCCTTAAAATCCTCCTGCCTCCAACTCCAGAGTTCTGGGATTACAAGTGTGAGCCACCACACCAATGCCACCCACACTCTTTCCATCTGTCCCCTCTGTCTCCCAAGGCATCAGCTTCATTTGATCCTCAGACCACTCTGGTCATGGGGTGGCCACCAACTTGCCTGGGCCCTCCTACTCGATCAGTGGGAGGGACAAGGGCTGAGCTGGTGTGCTGGCTGTTCTCTGGAGGGAAGGTAGCTCTGATACGGTCTGCTTATGGTGTGATGGCATGTGTGGTTTGAATGCGACCAGTGGCTGATTTCCAATTCCCAGCATGACACCTTGGAGAAAGCTTTATGCAACAGTCCCCAGGGGCTAATCCCACCTACTCCAGCACACAGCAGTAGAGACACATGTCTGTGCTAAATATCCTGCAGGAGAGAAAACAGAAAACACACTGGGTCTAGGTCAGTGGTCCTCACCTTCCTAATACTGCAACCCTTTAGTTTCTCATGTCGTGGTGACCCCCAACCATAAAATTATTTTCATTACTACTTCATAACTGTAATTTTGCTATAAATCATAATGAAAATCTGTGTGTTTCTGGTGAAAAAGTCATTCTCCCCACAAAAGGTGTTGCAACCCACAGATTGAGAACCACTGCTCTAGGTCAACCCAAGCCTCTCTGGAGCCAGGGAGTCCCACCTAGACCCTTTGGTGGCTGAGTAGCCAAGGCGGGAGGAGGGAGGGGAGGATGTTGAGGGGGGCTACCGTAGAGACCTTCTTGGCCATCCTTACAACTTCCAGAGAAATCCTCAACCTCAACCCTCCCCCAAAATAGGTCCCACTCAGAGAAGTGGGAGACAGTGGCTGATTCCTGGCTCAAGTGACAAGCCATGAGGGACACAGGAGCACTTCAGGGAAAATGGGGGCAGCAGAAGCCAACATCTCCCAAAGGCACTAGGGAACTAGCTTCATCATTGCTGCCTAAGAAGAAGCCGGTTGACAGGAAGTAGGTGATGAAAGTCCTGGACAAGACTGGAGCATCACCTTCTAGCCACTTCTAACCCTTTGTTCAAGCTCTGGGTCTCTTGACTGAACCCCAGAGCCTGTGGCAGAAAGTTGAGAGGACAGGGTCCAGGGAGCATTTTACATCCCTGACCCGCTCTCCAAGGCTCAAATCACATGGGCTTATCTCCCTTCCGGCTGAGTCAGGGTGCTGAGAAGCAAGACTGAGAGTGCCCTGGTCCTTGCCACACCTGCTCCAGAGGCTTGCACGGAGGATTGTGCCTGGCTGGCCACTCAGTGACTCCAGGCATCACTTCCCACAGTCTGCGGAGAAAACCTACTTCTCCTCTGCCAGCAGAGTTCATCGCTGAGCTAATTAGCGGTGTGTCATCAGGTGAAAAAGAGTAGCTATGAAACTGTATTTATAGCTGGGTGATGTCACATGCCAGGAATCCCAGTGCTCAGGAGTTGGAGGTAAGAGGGTCAGGAATTCAAGGCCAGCCTCAGCTACCTGTTATCCTGTCCCCAAAAACAATAAAAATCAAGGGGCTAGAGAGGTGGCTCAGTGGTTAAAAACACTGCTCTTTCAAAAGACCAAGGTTCAATTCCCAGCATTTACTTGGTTGCTCAAACCATCTGTAACTCCAGTCCTAGGAGATCTGATGCTCTCTTCTGGCCTCTGTGGGCACTAGTCACACAAGTGATGCACAAATACAAAAACAAAAACATGCAGGCAAAACACTCATGCACATAAAAATAAATAAAAACAAGTCCCGAAAAGATGGCTCAGCAGGCAAATGTTCATACCACCATCAAGAATAAGACCACTCCCACAGTCTTTGAGCCAAATGTGAAGCAAGCTTAATCAAACACAGAGATGAGGGACTCTGGCCAGGTCTGTTCCCAGGTTCCCAAAAAATGACAACAAATCACGTTTTGCAGGGCCTTAAAAAGGCAATTCCATAAGGCCACTGTATTTCCCACCAGGTCCAGTCAGGGACAGGAATATATCCTGACATACTTCCCACCCCTGTGTCTCCTGCCCACACGTGATCACGGACATCTGGTGCAGCTGAGTCAAACTAACCTGTTTAGGGGAGTGAAAACACGTGGCTTGTTATCTTATTTGAACAACAGCCTCCAGCTGTTCAGGAGCTATCTGTCCTTGGGCAAGGGTTACAGGTTAGAGGCATTTTTGTTTAATGGATCTCTTAGGCATGGCAATTAAAACTTAAAACATAACTTTGGCTCTCACACACAGGCCTCCAAGCCTGATGACCCAAGTTTGATTCCTAGAACTCACCTGGTGAAAGGGGAAAAAAAAAACAACTCTCATGTGTTGTCCTCTGACCTCCACATGCATTGTAGCAAGAGCACACACACGCACACAAACACACACACAGCAATTATAAAAATGGGGGAAAAACAGAAGAAATACTCACTTCATAGTGTAACACTATTCTTAAGAAAAATGTCAGCTGTGTGTGACTATGGGAGCATCTCTCTGTGAGAATGTAAACAAACACGATAGGAAAAGGAACCAGGCTGGAGCTGGTGAGATGATTCATTAGGAAAAGGTGCCAGCTGCCAAGCCTGACCACCAGAGTTAGAGCCGAGTCCCATGTGATAGAAGGAGAAGCTCAACGTCCAAAAGCTACCCTTTGTCTTCCACACATGCACTATGGCACACACATACCACACCACACGTACACACACAAAATCAACCGATAAATGTGCTGGGTGTCAGTATCTGGGACACTGCTTGTCACGTCTCAGGAGGACATGGGGATAGGCCAGAGTTGCTTGTGAACACCCCCCAACGCCCAGCTCATCCCCACACAACACAATCACCTTGCACCAAGGTCAAAAGAGTACAAATGGAGGGATGCTCCCAAAGTGGGGTTTTCAGACCAACAGCTGCATATAAAAAGTTTAGAAAGGCAAGCTTTTTATCTCCCCCCAAAACTGGCTCAGACATTATGGGTGTGGTGCCCCGAAATGTCTCTTGCCAGAACTGCTGAGAACATACGGCCTGGGGGAGACAGTGACTCGCTGTCTAAGCAGGTGATCCCTTCAGGATCAAAATACAAAAGTCTTCAACAGTCAGCCAAGGTCAGGGTCAGGGTTCCACAGCAGCTGGGAAGAGGATGAGAAATTTCAATACCAGGCTTTGATCTTGCTTCAAGTTCAGAAACCACCAGCCGGGAGCTACAACGTGTTTCAGTTGGTAGAGTGCTTGCCTGGCGTGTACGAGGCCCTGGGGTCCAATCCCCAGTGCCATATGAACCAGGCATGGTAACATACATTGTAATCCCAGCACTTGGGAGCTAGAGACAGGAGAATAAGGAAAATTCAAGGCCACACAGGATACAGGAGAACGAGAACCCTGTAAAGAAGAAAGAACTTGGCAGAGTGCATGAGCAGAGAATTGTCTTTTGTGTCTATGAAGTGAGGTCACAAGACCCCTTTGGTGCCAGTTTACTAGGGGGTCGAGTTAAACCCAGCAGAAAGGTCAGCCAGCAGAGGTCAGTGGTTCCTGCTGGGAGGAGGAGCCCAGGAGTAAGGGAAAGGCACATCTGAGACACTTCTCTAGGAGCACGGAGCAGGTGGTGGCCCCAACAAAGGTGGTTGTGGCTGGTCTAGGAACCCACTGTGCTAGCTGGATGGTGGTGGTGCACACCTTTAATCCCAGCACTTGGGAGGCAGAGGCAGGCAGATCTCTGAGTTTGAGGCCAGCGTGGTCTACAGAGAGAGTTCCAGGACAGCCAGGACTACACAGAGAAACCCTGTCTCAAAAAAAGAAAAGAAAAAAGAAAAAGAGAGAGAGAAAGGAACAAAACAAACAAACAAACAAACAAACCCGCTGGATAGTTTTATGTCAACATCACACAAGCTAGGGTCATCTCGAAGGAGAGAACGTCAGTGGAGAAAAGGCCTCCATAAGATCCGTCAGTAGCCAGGCCTGTAGAACATGTTTTTATTACTGACTGATGTGAGAGGCCCAGTCATCGTGGGTTGGACTGCTCCAGGACTGGTGGTCCTGGGTTCTATAAGAAAGCAGGCTGAGCAAGCCATGAGGAGCAAGCCAGTAAGCAGCACCCCTGCGCGGCTTCCACAGCAGCTCCTGCCCCAGATTCCCACCTGGTTGAGTTCCTGCCTTGGCTTTTCCTCCATGGGTGGTGACTCCAGATGTGTGAGCCAAATAAACCCTTTCCTCCATGGATGGTGACTCCAGATGTGTGAGCCAAATAAACCCTTTCCTCCATGGATGGTGACTCCAGATGTGTGAGCCAAATAAACCCTTTCCTCCATGGATGGTGACTCCAGATGTGTGAGCCAAATAAACCCTTTCCTCCATGGATGGTGACTCCAGATGTGTGAGCCAAATAAACCCTTTTCTCCTCAAGTTGCTTTTGGCCATGGTGTTTCATCAGGGCGGAAGGAGCCCTAAGACACCCACAAGAGTAACACTATCACCCATAAAGGGAAATACCACTCAAGAGTGGCAGGAGAGAATACATGACCCAAGTCCCCAGGCCCGACCTTGGGGCCGAGGTCAATATTGGAGTCCTGCTCTCTGGAGTCATCAAAAGAAGCCTGGTGAAGCTGCCCATCTGGTTTCCCCAGGTGTCAGCCTTCCTATCTCTAAAGGGCCACAATCGTAGGTCCAAAGCTAAGTCTCCTCAGAACTCCTGTCTATAAAAACCCAAATGCATATCATAGAGAGCTTTCCCAGAAAGGCATGGAAGGGTAAGGATAACTCTGAGAGCAGAGGGGAGGAAATGATCTCAGAGCTAGAGACAGACAGAGCCCTCAGGTCCTCCAAGGAAGGAGGTCCCAGAGCCCATGACTCACAGACACCATGGAAGGCGCTGGACTAGTCATGATGCCAGAGCGAGGTTGGACCCTAATTCCAAGGACTCCAAGAGACCACAGGGCATAGCACAGAGCATCTCCATGGCAACTGTGTAGCTTGAAGAGGAATCTGGGCTGCTCTCTGTGGGGTTTGAATCTGAAACATCCTCCACAGAACTAGATTTGGATACTTGGTTCCCAGCTCGCAGTGTTGTTTCCAGAGACTGTGGAACACTTAGGAGGTGGTGCCTAGCCAGGGGTGGGGTGACCAAGGAGCAGCATTTGAAGATGTTGTCAGGTCCTTCATGATGTGAACCACCTCTGCCACAGCCTCTCACTGCCATGCCTTCCCTACCACGATGGACTTCAGCTGTCTCTAGCAGGTATCTTGGTCACAATGTCATGAAAGTAATCCAGTCCCCAAAGCTGTGATGTGTACAAGGTTCCTGAGGCAGGGTTTGGGGAGAACCACCCACAGATGGGTGAGGCTAGATCGCCCCTTGCCTAGAGTCAGACTGAATTGGATATAAAAGGCTGGCAGAGCTAAGAGCAATTCAAGTTTTGGAAATGAAACAGTCCGGGTTGGCACGCGTATCCCACCCTCTGAGATGGGAATTACCATCACCCTTTTATAGGTGACAAAGTAAACCCACTGTCAGTGAGACAAAATTCATGCCTTCACCACCACCAAGGTTTCCTCTGACTAGGAGACTTTATTTTATTACTTACTTTTAACAGGGTGTGGTTTCTTCAGTTGGCCCATCCTATTATAAAAAATGCACTTGAGTTGTACCCTGAATTCTCATTGTGTCCCCAAAAGACAACAGTATGAAAGACATGGGATGCAGGCATCTCTGAACTCTGAGGGCTGGCTGAGCAGGAACCTTGTCCAAGCTCACAGTTCAGGCTGGGTAGCATACAGGCCACAGAAGGCTCCATCTGGGGCAACGCTTCATACCCCAGCTCCCTTGTACCAAGTCTGGACCACAAAAGACTCACTCAAAGAGACCCTAAGACAGTGCAAATGGCTCCAAAATTCCTCCTCCAAAGGACAGAAACAATGGGGTTGGACAGCTCTGAACATTTGCCCTCAGTCTGTTATGGTCTGGGGAGGGAACTCTCAGGAATTGTCAGAACTAATCGGAAAGTCACAGGAGCTAGGCTAAGGGAAGATGGTGCTAGGCGGCCCCAGACTCCTCTTGTCCATTTTGATGGTGACTGTTATGCCCACATCATGAGTCCCCAAGAGACCATCAGGAGTCCAGGTTCGTAAGCAAAGGCAAAGAGCCTTTATTGCAAGCTTAAGCTTGGCCTCTCCATCTATTCTGACACAGCGGTTGGATCAGGGAGAGCACTGAGCTCAGCTATGGCAGGGTTTTTAAGGAGTAAAGGATGGGAGCGGGTTGGGGGGGATTCTGGATTCAGATGGGGGTTGAGCTCCTGATTGGGCAAAAGAGAAGTAACAGAAGTCTTGTCAAACAGTGATTGGTACTGGAGTTGTTGCCAGGAAACTGGCAACCTATACACAAGTCAGGTAAGCCATTCTTAATGTTCTGGAGCATCTAGTACTTGTCCCAATTCTGATGGATCCCCCGCAGGGTACAGTCTGTGGCTTTTCCTGGTTATTGTAATGGTGACTTGTTTGTCTCAATTCTGATTGGTTCTCCACAGGGTACAGTCTGTGACTTTTCCTGGTTATTGTAATGGTGAGGCCTAGTCCCAGTATTGTTAGTCTGTAGCTTGTTATGGCTGCACTGATGTCAAGTTAGGCCTCTTCAGTGATGACCCCTCCCTACCACGAGCCAAATAAACGACACAATGACTGTGGGTTTGGAGAAGTGACTTGTGAGTTTCTGTAACTGGGGTTCAGAGAGTGAGGACACAGTAGGTTGGCAGGGCCTGGTTCATCTGGCCCTCCATTCTGACAGGGAATGCTGTATGTACAGGCATTTCCCCTTGACTGAACCCTTGAAACAATGCTACTAGATACTACTAAGAACAAGTGAGATCCATCCTGCACCAGAGAAAATGCGTAAAACCCAAACTGCCCAAGCACTTCCTGTACCCAGCACCTGTGGGAGTATACACCATAGTCCACACCCAGACTTCTCCTACCCGGCATGAGGCCAGGGGGATCAAGACTGCCTGCTTTCCAAGTCCCTGTAGTGGGAGACCGCTGGTTTGTTCCCGGCTGCCCAGACCAGAAATAACCACACAGAAGCTATATTAATTACATCACTGCTTGGCCTATTAGCTCTAACTTCTTATTGGCTAGCTCTTACATCTTAATTTAACCCATTTCCATTATTTTATATTTTACCACAAGGCTCGTGGCCTACCAGCAAGGTTCCAGCTGGCAGCTCATGTCTTTCCCTTCTGGGGGCTCCATGGCATCTCACTGACTCTGCCTTCTTTCTCCCAGCATTTGGTTTAGCTTTCCCCGCCTAGCTAAGCTCTGCCTTGCTATAGGCCAAAGCAGTTTCTTTATTCATTAACCAATAAAAGGAACACATATACAGAAAGACCTCCCACACCAGTTATCTGTCTGAGCCTCACTCAGGCACCAATCAGAGGAAGACTCAAATTGACCCTGCATATTCATGATGGACCAGCTGGAAAAGTCATACACCATAAATATAAGTAAAAACAAACAAACAAAAACCCAAGAAGATCGAGTGCTGGGAAGATAGCTTGGTAGATAAGTGTCCGTCCCGCAAACACGAGGACCTGAAGCTGGATCCCCAGAACAGAATCATGCAAAAGACAAGCACAGCGGCACACATCTGATGGGAGAGAGGGGAAGACCCCTCCCCGCAGCTTCCGAGCAAGCATCTGAAACAAACCAATGGATTCAGGAGTCAATGAGAGACTCTCAAAAACAGAGAGTGGGAGCCAGACATGATGCGGCACACCTTTTCCAGCAATGGGGAGGCAGAGGCAGTTGGATCTCTGTGAGTTCTAGACCAACCTTGTCTACATAGCAAGTTACAGGCTACCCTGTCTCAAAACAAAATCCAAATAACAATAAATTGTAACAACACAGGGCTGGAAATGTGGCTAAAGGACCTGCCACACAATCAGGGAACCCAAATTCAGATGCCCAGGATTCATAGAAATGCCAGGTAGTGTGGCAGTCCATCTGTAATACCAGCACTCAAAAGGCAGAGGCTGGGGATGCCCAGAAAACCAACCACACCTATTAGAGGAAAAGATGAGTAGAAAAGGCAAGATCACAAGCTACACAACAAAAAACAACATAATACCAGCGAAACCCAAAGACCCTACAAAAGTAAGACCTGAACAACCAAATATGGATGACCCAGAAGAAAATGATCTAAAAAATAACCACAAGAGAATATCTGAAATTCTTAAAGATGAAAGGAGAAATTACCTTAAAGAAATGGAAGAAAAAACAAACAAAAATTGGAAGATATCAGCAAATCACTTAAAGAAAACCAAGAAAAAGAACTCAAACATATAACAGAAACTATTCAGGACTTGAAAACTGAAAAAAAGAGCCGGGCAGTGGTGCTGCACGCCTTTAATCCCACCACTCGGGAGGCAGAGGCAGGCGGATCTCTGTGAGTTTGAGACCAACCTGGTCTACAGAGCTAGTTCCAGGACTGGCTCCAAAAAAACTACAGAGAAACCCTGTCTCAAAAAACCAAAAAAAAAAAAAAAAAAAAAAAAAAAAAAAAAAAAAAAAAAAAAAAAAAAAAAAAAAAAAAAAAAAAAAAAAAAAAAAAAAAAAAAAAAAAAAAAAAAAAAAAAAGAAAAGAAAACACAAGCTGAAGGAATTATAGAAACAGAAATCATGAGGAAAAGAACAGGAACCACAAATGCAAGTACGAACAACAGAATACAAGAAATGGAAGAGAGAATCTCAAGTGCGGGAGATAAAATAGAGGAAATGGACTCATCAGTTAAAGAAAACATTAAATCTAACAAAAGCTTAACCCAAAATATCCAGGAAATATGGGACAACATAAAAAGGCCAAATCTTAAAATAATAGGTATAGAAGAAGGAGAAAAAAGTCAACTCAAAGGCAAGGAAAGTTTATTTAACAAAATCATAGAAGAAAACTTTCCCTACCTAAAGAAAGATATTCCTATGAAGATACAAGGAGCTTACAGAACACCAAATAGACTGGGTCCAAAAAAGAAAAAGTCCTCTCGCCACATAATAATCAAAACACTAAACATACAGAGTAAAGAAAGAATATTAAGAGCCGCAAAGGAAAAAGGACAAGTAACATATAAAGGTAGACCTATCAGAATTACACCTGACTTCTCAGTGGAGACAATGAAAGTCAGATGATCACGGTCAAGCATTATGCAGACATTAAGAGACCATGGATGCCAGCCCAGACTACTATACCCAGCAAAACTGTCGATTGCCATAGAAGGACAAAACAAGATATTCCATGACAAATCTAGATTTCACCAATACCTAGCCACAAACCCAGCCTTGCACAAAATAATAGAAGGAAAACTCCAACCCAAGGAAGATGGCTACACCAACAAACACACACACAATTGATGATCTCATTACACCAAATCCCGAAGAAGAAAAAAACGCACAAATTAGCATCACCAACGATGTAAACTAAATTAACAGGAGATAGCAACCACTGGTCATTAATATCCCTTAATGTAAATGGACTCAACTCACCCATAAAAAGGCACAGGCTAACAAATTGGATACGAAACAGAATCCATCCCTCTTCTGCATACAAGAAATGCATCTCAACCTCAAAGACAGACATCATCTCAGAGTAAAAGGTTAGGGAAAAAAATGAACCAATCAAATGGACCTAAGAAACAAGCGAGTGTAGCTATCCTAATATCTAACAAAATAGACCTCAAGCTAAAATCAGTCAAAAGAGACAAAGAAGGACATTTCATGTTAATCACAGGGAAAATCCATCAAGAGGAGATTTCAATACTGAACATCTATGCCCCAAATACAAGGGCACCCTCTTATGTCAAAGAAACACTTCTAAAGCTTAAATCATATATTAAACCCCACACACTAAGAGTGGGGACTTCAACACTCCCCTCTCACCACTGGACAGGTCAATCAGACAAAAATGAACAGAGAAATAAGAGAACTAACAGATGTTATGACTCAAATGGACTTAACAGACATCGATAGAATATTCCATCCAAACAGAAAAGAATATACCTTCTTCTCAGCACCTCATGGAACCTTCTCAAAAATTGACCACATACTCGGTAACAAAACAAACCTCAACAAATACAAAAAAACTGGAATAACCCAATGTACCTTATCAGATCACCATACTTTAAAACTAGAAGTCAACAGCAATACCAATTCCAGAAAACCCACAAACACATGGAAATTAAACAATGCTCACCTGAATCATCAATGGGTTAAGGAAGAAATAAAGAGGGAAATTAAAGACTTCCTAAAATTCAATGAAAATGACCACATTTTATACCCAAATTTATGGGATACAATGAAAGCAGTGTTAAGAGGCAAGTTCGTAGTACTAAATGCCTACATAAAGAAGCTGGAAAAATCCCACACTAGTGAATTAACAGAACATTTGAAAACTTTAGAACAAAAAGAAGCAAACTCACCTAAGAGAACTAGATGGCAGGAAATAATCAAACTGAGAGCTGAAATCAACAAAATAGAAACAAAGAAAACAATACAAAGAATCAATGAGACAAAGAGTTGGTTCTTCAAGAAGATCAACAAAATAGACAAACCTCTATCCAAACTAACCAAAAGGCAGAGAGAGAATATCCAAATTAACAAAATCAGAAATGAAAAGGGGGACATAACAACAGACCCGGAGGAAATACAGAGAATCATCAGGTCATATTTTGAAAACGTGTACTCCACAAAATTGGAAAACTTAAAGGAAATGGACAACTTCCTGGATAAATATCACTTACCAAAATTAAATCAAGATCAGATAAGCAAATTAAACAGACCTATAACTGCTGAAGAAATAGAAACAGTCATCAAAAGTCTCCCAACCAAAAAAAGCCCAGGACCAGATGGTTTCAGCTCAGAGTTCTACAAGACTTTCAAAGAGGAACTAATACCAATGCTCCTCAAATTATTCTATACAATAGAAACAGAGAGAACACTGCCAAACTCTTTTTATGAGGCTACAATTACCCTGACACCCAAACAACAGAAAGACAATACTAAGAAAGAGAATTACAGACCAATGTCACTCATGAACATTGATGCAAAAATCCTAAATAAAATACTAGCAAATAGAATCCAAGAACACATCAGAACCATCATCCACCATGACCAAGTCGCCTTCATCCCACAGATGCAGGAATGGTTCAACATATGAAAATCTGTCAAGGTAATCCTCCATATAAACAAGCTGAAAAATAAAAACCACATGATCATCTCATTAGATGCCGAAAAAGCATTTGACAAAATACAACATCCCTTCATGATAAAGGTCTTGGAGAGATCAGGGATACAAGGAACATACCTAAACATAATTAAGGCAATATACAGCAAGTCAACAGCCAATATCAAACTAAATGGAGAGAAACTCCCAGCAATTACACTGAAATCAGGAACAAGACAAGGTTGTCCACTCTCTCCATACCTATTCAATATAGTTCTTGAGGTCCTAGCTAAGAATTTTTGGGATTACTTATGTAAACTATCATATCATCAACAGTGAGAGTTTGACTTCTTCTTTTCCAACTTGTATCGCCTTGATCTCTCTTTGGTGTTTTATTGCTCTAGCTAAGACACCAAAGGAGATCAAGGGGATACAAATTGGAAAAGAAGAAATCAAACTCTCACTGTTTGCTGATGATATGATAGTTTACATTAGTGATCTGAAAAAATTCTACCAAGGAACTTCTACAACTCATAAACACTTTCAGCAATGTAGCAGGATACAAGATTAACTCAAAAAAATCAGTAGCCCTCCTGTACACAGATGATAAAAGGGCTGAGGAAGAAATCAGAGAATCAACGCCCTTCACAATAGCCACAAATGGCATAAAATACCTCGGAGTAACTCTAACCAAACAAGTGGAAGACTTGTATAACAAGAACTTTAAATCTTTGAAGAAAGAAATTGAAGAAGACAACAGAAAGTGGAAAGACCTCCCATGCTCTTGGATAGGCAGAATTAATATAGTAAAAATGGCAATCTTACCGAAAGCAATCTACAGATTCAACGCAATGCCCATCAAAATCCCAGCAAAATTCTTCAAAGACCTTGAAAGAACAGTACTCAACTTCATTTGAAAAAGCAAAAAACCCAGGATAGCCAAAACAATCCTGGGCAATAAAAGAACTTCTGGAGGCATCACAATCCCTGACTTCAAACTCTACTACAGAGTTACAGTACTGAAAACAGCCTGGTACTGGCATAAGAACAAACAGAAGGACCAATGGAACTGAATAGAAGACCCGGATATCAATCCACACATCTTAGAACACCTGATATTTGATAAAGAAGCAAAAATTATCAAA
Organism: Ondatra zibethicus; assembly: GCA_004026605.1. Taxonomy (NCBI): domain Eukaryota; kingdom Metazoa; phylum Chordata; class Mammalia; order Rodentia; family Cricetidae; genus Ondatra; species Ondatra zibethicus. The sequence goes on from PVIU01001775.1 coordinate 181,845, forward strand.
TGGAAAAAAGAAAGCATATTTAACAAGTGATGCTGGCATAACTGGATAGCAACATGTAGAAAAATGAAAATAGAACCATATCTATCTCCATGCACAAAACTCAAGTCCAAATGGATCAAAGACCTCAACATAAAGCCAGCCACACTGAACCTTATAGAAGAGAAAGTGGGAAGTACACTTGAACGCATTGGCACAGGGAACCACTTCCTAAATAGAACCCAGCAGCACAGACACTGAGAGAAACAATTAATAAATGGGACCTCCTGAAACTGAAAAGCTTCTGTAAAGCAAAGGACACTGTCAACAAAACAAAACGACAGCCTATAGAATGGGAAAAGATCTTCACTAACCCCACACCAGACAGAGGTCTGATCTCCAAAATATACAAAGAATTCAAGAAATTGGACACCAAAAGATGACATAACCCAATAAAAAAATGGAGTACAGACCTAAACAGAGAACTCTCAACAGAGGAATCTAAAATGGCTGAAAGACACTTAAGGAAATGTTCAACATCCTTAGTCATCAGAGAAATGCAAATCAAAACAACTCTGAGATTCCATCTAACACCTGTAAGAATGACCAAGATCAAAAACACTGATGACAACTTATGCTGCAGAGGTGTGGGGAAAAGGGAACACTTCTGCATTGCTGGTGGGAATGCAAGCTGGTACAACCCCTTTGGATGTTAGTGTGGCGATTTCTCAGAAAATTAGGAAACAACCTTCCTCAAGACCCAATAATACCACTTTTGGGTATATATCCAAAGGATGCTCAACCGTGCCACAAGGACATGTGCTTAACTATGTTCATAACAGCTTTGTTTGTCATAGCCAGAACCTGGAAACAACCTAAATGCCCCTCGATCAAAGAATTGATTAAAAAAAAATGTGGTACATTTACACAATGGAGTACTACCCAGCAGAAAAAAATTTGAATTTTGCAGGAAAATGGATGGAAGTAGAAAGCATTATTTTGAGTGAGGTAACCCAGACACAGAAAGACAATTATCACATGCACTCACTCATAGGTGGTTTTTAAACATAAAGCAAAGAAAGGCAGCCTACAAACCACAATCCCAGAGAACTTAGACAACAATATGGACACTAAGAGAGACTTACATAGATCTAATCTACATGGGAAGTAGAAAGTAGAAAAAGACAAGATCTCCTGAGTAAATTGGGAGCATGGGGACCTTGGGGGAGGGTTGGAGCAGGGAGAGAAGCAGGGAGGGGAGCAGAGAAAAATGTAGAGCTCAATAAATATCATGGAAAAACAAATAAATAAATAAATAATTTTAAAACTGAAAAAACTAGTCAGTGAATCAAATAAAGGAGAGAAAAACTGAGCAAGACACCTGGCATTCTCTGGCTTCCTTTGGCACAGGTAGAGACTCGGGTCTAAATTCCATCCCACAAGTCAGCAGCAGGAGTGACCCTGAAGCACAGACCTGCCTCTCCAGACCCCATTCCCTCCTCTATGAGATGCCGGTGCCTGGATGCTGCAGCCGGGAACTCTGCAGGGCTGGGCACCCTCACATCAGCCTGGCATAGTCTATGCTCAGTGCCGGGTGGTTCACCTTTACCTCCGACAGACCTTACACAGCATCCAGGGACACAGGAGAGTCTCTTGGACTCCAGGACAGATGATGAATGTCCACATTCTGCCATCCCCACAGCACAGGAGCAACAGAGTCCTCGGGCTCTGTGGCCTCAGAGACACACCTGGGGGTGTGCTGAGGAAAGCGCTGCTGGCCTGGAGAGGTGACTGGGCAGTCAAGAGTGCTTGCTGCTCCTCCAGAGGACTGGATTTGGTTCCTGCCCAGCACTGACGTTGGGCAGCTCACACTGCCTATAACTCCAATTTCAAGAGATCCAGAACCCCCTTTAGGCCACAGACAGCCACACATATATGCAGCATATGCTTATGCAGACATGCATTCTTATGCATAAATAAAAAGAATTGTTTAAAAATAAATAAAGGTATTCTTTTCTTGTAGGTATAACACAAAACCACAGACTGGGCAAGTTTTATTCTGTAAATGTTTGCCTCATAGTTCTGGAGACTTGAAGTCCAGGATCAATGGTCCTTCTCTTCTGAGACCCTCCGGCCAAGTCATCATGGCTGAGGGCAAACACTAGGCAGAAGGAAGGAAATCAGACAGAACTCACTTCGTGGGAAGCCCATGCCTCTGATAAGGAACCAGTGCTTCAGTAGCATCATTAGCCCCACCTGGAGGATGGACCTTTGTGCCCAATCACCTGGGGAACGTCCCACATCCTTATTTTATTCATTTATTTATCATTTTATATGTATGGGTGTTTTGCCTGCATGTATGTTAGTGTACCACAGGCATGCCTGGAGCCACGAAGCCAAAAGAGAGCATTGGATCCCTGGAACTGGAGTTATAGGGGTTTCTAAGAGGCTATGTGGGTGCAATTATCAGCTGAACCACAACCCCACCCCCTTATCTGATTTTTCAAATGGAAGTCTCATTACATAGTCCAAGCTGGCCTCAAATTCAAGATCTTCCTTCTTGCCTCACCCTCCCAAGTGCTGGAATTACAGGCCCTTGGCATCCCCGCCTGTTCATGCCATTGTAATTGCAGCTCGCATTGAACCTGAGTTTCGGCTGCACCATCCAAGCCTGGCAAAGGCTACATCCCACTGAACACCTGGGTGGGAGACAGCCTTAGGTGTAGCCCTCCCCCCAAAATCCCGACATCCCTGGAGGCCAGAAGAGAATTGGGGCAGGGTGTATTTTTGAGGAAGAGCAAGGCTCTGAAGATAAAAGCAAAACATAGGAGGACTTCCCACACCAATCCTCTGCTACATACTGAGTTCTAGACAGCCAGTGATATATGAATCCTTGAATGGAAAATAAAATGAGGGCTGGAGAGATGGCTCAGAGGTAAAGAGCACTGGCTGCTCTTCCAGAGGTCCTGAGTTCAATTCCCAGCAACCACATGGTGGCTCACAACCATCTGTAATAAGATCTGGTGTCCTCTTCTGTACTGTAGGATACATGCAGGAAGAACCCTGTATATATAATAAATAAAAATCTTTTTTAAAAAAAAGGAAAATAAAATGATAAAGCGAGCAAACTCAGAAAAACCTTTTTCAAAAGAAGAAATCTATTTTTCGGCCTCTGAGAAAACAACTGGGTCAACAGTGGTTGAAACCTCGGAGGAAACTCTGATGAATATCCGGTTAATATCAAGCCACCCCTACATGTGTAGACCAAACACTTCTGTGTTATTGGCCCGATTAGACCCCACTGGCCTCAGCTGAGCAGATCCCACCCAGAGCCTCCTATGCAGGTCGAGCCAGGCAGCCTCTGTCCTGACGGTGTCATCCTCCTCAGGACTTAACCTCTGCCAAGATGGCAGTGGAGACTGGGGAACTCCCACCCCACCTCTCCACTTCTTACGGGTTGCTACATTTTATGTGTGTGAGTACAGGGGAATGGTAATGCACACTCAGGTGCCAGTTCTCTCTTCCACCTTGTTTGAAACTGGCTATCTTGTTCACTGCTGTGTACGCCCAAGCAGCTGGCCCACAAGCTTCTAGGGATACTCCTATCTCTGCCGCCTACGTCCCACAGGAGCCCTGGGGTTACAGAAGCGGGCGCTACAATATCAGACTTGTGACGGAAGTTCTGGGACTTTGAACCCAGGTTCTTGTGCCTGTGTGGCAAGTGTTGTTCCCACTGAGCCGTCTGTCTCCCCAGCCCCTCTCTCTTCCTGAGTCAGTTCTGAGTGGCTGGTTTGGGCTTCCTCACAACATGGCAGTCTCAGAAAGTCACAGTCCTAGACACCAGGTGGCAGTCACTAGAGAAGTTTTGAAAGCCGGAGGCAAGGCGCAAGCTTCTGACAACCAAGGTCAGATGGTCCTTCCACCTGCTCCAGGACTCCAAACAGAAGGCTTCTGCCTCTACTCTGGCAAACAACCTGACTAAGCAACTTACTGAAGGAAAGGTTTAAGCAATTCCAGGGCATACAGCTCTTCAAGGTAGGATAGGACGTCAAGGCGACAGGAGGAGGGGGCAGCTGGTCACAGCGAATCTACAGAGGGGAAGCAGAGAGTAATGAATACCGCTGCTCTGCTCCCTTTCTTCAGTGTTTTCAGTCCAAGGCCCCAGCCTACGGAATGGAGTCACCATCACCGTATTTAGCCTCAATCTGCGGAGACATGCCCAGAGACTTGTATCCATTGTAACTCTTGCTGTTGAGAGTCAGTACTGAGAGGTAGCACTGAAGAGCAAATACCAAGCAAGAATGTCACCGTGGAGAAATCGGGCTGACACCTTTTGAGGCCATAGTCTACTGTAGCATCATTAGAAGAGGGATGAATGGACATGCGTGCCTCCTGGCATGATGGTAATCAGCTTTCCTTGCTGTAACAAACACCCAGAGAAAGGAGAGAAAAGGTGTAGCCGGTCAGTGGTGGTGCACACTTTTAATCCCAGCACTTGGGAGGTAGAGGCAGGCGGATGTCTGTGAGTTTGGGAGAACAAGGTGAGCTAGTCACATTATTCCCTTTAAGAGTAGAGCACCCAATGACCTAACAACCTTCCGCTCCTTGGAGCTTCCACTGCCCCCAGGAATGCTGTTCTGGGAGTGAGACCTTAACTCCTGGGGACATTCAAGGCACAAACCACAGTCAGTGTGGCAGCATAGGCCTGCATGCCAGGACTGGAGTTCAGTTTCAGCCTCAGCTGCATGAGACCGTGCCTCAAAACAAACAACAAAAATCCCAAGCACAGCACTAGCTGACATCCATTTTCAGGAATTATCGACTGATACTTGGGGGTTAAGAGGGCTTGATGCCCTTGCAGAGGACCCAAGTTCAGGCCCCAGCACCCACATTGGGCAGCTCACAACTGTTCTAACTTCAGTTCCAGAACAAGTGTCCTCTTCCAGACCATACAAACACACACATACTTTAAATTTTTAAACAGATAAATATTTAAAAGCATGTGTGTCGGGGGGATGAGGCAATGAGGTTCCCAGGAGATGAGGTGATCCTGGGGACAGGAATGACTGGGTTTCTAAGAGATGGCTGCATTCAGGCTACACTGACTGCTCTTTGAGAGGACCTGAGTTGCATTTCCAGCCTCCACATGGCTGCTCAGCCCCATTCACAACAATGCCCTCTTCTGACCTCCAAGGGCACCAGGCGTGCATGCAGTACACAAACACACATGCAGGCAAAACACCAATACTCATAAAATAAAATAAAAATTTAAATAATTTTTTTTACATTTAAAGAGGAAAGGTACGCAGAACATGGTAGCGCATGCCCTTTTTTATTTGCCTGTTTATTTTAGATACCAGTTTCAGCCTCTCCCCCCAACCCCGCCGCCATTGGCCCCTCCTTGTTCCCCTTTCCCATTCCCCCACCACACCCCAAAATCTTCTCCTCTTTCATCTCCATCTAGGAATGCACAGGTCTCCTATGAGTATCAGTAAAACGTGACATATCAAGTTGCAGTAAAACTAAGTACCTCCCCATGTATTAAGGCTGGACAAGGCAACCCAGTATGAGAAGTAGGGTCCCAAAAGCTAGTAAAAGAGTCAGGGACAGCCCCTGCTCCCGTTGTTAGGAATCCAACAAGAGGATCAAGCTACACAACGTAACATACATGCAGAGTGCCTAGGTCAGTCTCATGCAGGTTCCCTGGTTGTCAGTTCAGTCTCTGCCAGCCCCTATGAGCTCAGGTTAGTTGACTGTGTGAGCCTTCCCACGGTGTCCTTGACCCCTTGGCTCCTACACTCCTTTCTCCTCCTCCTCTCCAGGATTCCTGAACTCTGCCTAATATTTGGCTGTGGGTCTCAGCAATCATCAGTTGCTGGATGATGCCTCTCTGATGACAATTGGGCCAGGCAACAATCTGGTCACAGGAGACGGCCAGTTCAGGCTACTTATCCACTATTGCTAGGAGTCAAAACTGGGGTCCTCCCTATAGACTCCCGGGAGATTCTCCTTTAATCCCAGCACTTGGGAAGCAGAAGAAAGCAGATCTTTGTGAGTTCAAGGCCAGCCTGGTCTACATTAAGCTTCCAGGCCAGCCCAGACTGCACAGTGGGATCCTGCTTCAAAAAGATAATGATAATTAATTTAAATTAAAATTTTAAAAAGGAAGAGAGGCAGCTAAAAATCAGAAAGGCTTTCCCAGAACTTTCAGCCAAATGCCACCAAGGCCTTTTGAAATTTCAGCAAACAACCACAGAGACAAAGGACACTTCGGAGACAAACAAGGATGTCTGGTCACAGCCGGCCTGAGTGCCAAGCCTCTCTAAGTGGCTAAGATTTCTTTTTCTGGGTGTGATAATGTCTTTGTGGTTATTTGAGACAACATTATCCTTTGGAGAGAGGGAATTGCGTGGCTCACAACACATGAAGTTACTTCATGATTGAGATTTAGTTTAAGCATTTCAATGGAGAGGGAGAGAGAGGAGGTAGGACAGAGTCAGGGGAACAAAATCCCTGCTGTGGTTCCTGGGAGCTTGCGGGGGGGGGGGGGGGGGGCGGTCCTGGGACAACTTGGCTTCATCTTACCGCTCCCTTCACTGTGTGTTTGACATGTTGATCATGGAAAGGGAAATTTTAAAGAGAGCCACCAAGAAGGAGCCTTTTATCTCTCCCGCTATTCCTGACAGCAAGGTCTCCTTTGTCACAGTAACTTGAATTGCCCAGGCCACTTCAGGAACAAAGCCATTCAAAGTCACCTTTCATAAAGCTAGAGGCCAGGCTTGGAACCGGCTGTCCCCAGCTGCTATTGTTCCTATCGAACTGACAGGTTCCAACATCTGAAGACGATGAGCCCCCTTCCCCATAGACACAGGATGTCCCATCCCCAGGGTGCTCTCCATTTGTAAGGTGATATCAGTGTCAAATGGGTCCCATGGGCCACAAGCTGCATCAGGGAAGGTTTGAAGCCAACAGAAGGCAGGTGGGATGCATGACATGTCACAGGCACGTGTGCAAGGCAGCCCTGCCCAGATAAGGAAGGGAGGGCACTCTCTGGCCACAGCCAACCCTCCTTCAGGCTGGATAGTGCTTCTGTCTGTGAAGACAGAGCTAGGTCAGTGCTCCCCACCCCTCACCTGGAGTGATGCCCCTGCTGGGAACTGGTGGTGGCTCCAAGATCCCAGGCCCAACTCAACACTGGGAAGTCTGCAGTATCCGTGGGTCTCACACGGGCTGACTCAAGCTCCTTGACAGGGAAGGGCTGAGGGGGCAGAGGGGGCAGGTAGTATTCAGAGAGTCACTTCGTGGCCCCATTTATATACCAGATTTATGTATGTGTGCGCGCATGTGTGTGTGTGCACGTGTGTGTGTGCGCACGCGCAGGCACGCGTGTGCACGTGTGTGTCAAATCACTCTCCACCTGGTTTTTGGAGGCAGGTCTTCTGCAGAACCTAGAGGTCCTCATTTGGTCTAGACCAGCTAGTCAGCACACCCAGGGATCCTCACTCTCCACTTCTCTAGCACAGAGTTTACCAACGCACCAATGCACCTAGCTTTTATGAAGATACTGGGAACTTGAACTCAGGCCCTCACGTTTACCAATTGGACAATGTCCCAAGATCCAGACTTTTTTTTTTTTTTTTTTTTTTGAGGACAGGGTCTTATGTAGCCCAGGCTAGCCTTAAACTCACTATGTCACAGAGTGATCTTGAACAGTTTATCCTGATCCTACCTAAGATTCCAGCTGTATGCCACCACATGCAGCTTAAGGACCAGCTCATGAGGTTAGGCCCTGCTCCGGGATTCTGCTGTGATGGGGTTGGAGGGAAATACTGAGTTCAGTACTAATCCTCAGTGGATGGCCGGCTGGTCAGGTTTTCGTTTGTCTGTTTGAATTTTTGTTGTTGTTGCTGGGTTTGAGGGATTTTGTTTGTTTGTTTGTGAGGTTTGTTTTGTTTTGTGTTTTTGTTTTATTTAAGACAGGGTTTCTTTGTGTAGCCCTGGCTGTCCTGGAACTCTTTGTAGATCAGGCTGGACTCAAACTCACAGAGATATAACTACCTCTGCCTCCCATACACCACCACCACCCAGCTTTAGCTGGTCTGTTTAGCATGAATCAATGCTCCCCAGTTGCCCCTAAGTCTGACTTCTCCTGAGCAGGCTAGAATTTACAAATGGTGCCCTTCCAAGGAGAACGCAGGCCAGGCCGGCATCTCTCCAGGGAGACAGCATCTGAACCCCATCTTGTCTCAGCATGCAAGAGGGAGCATCTACAAAGAAGGCATGTGGTTTCCAAAGGGAACAAGCATTTGACCGTGCTCATCAAGGACGAAACCGTGTGCACTGTCTGAATGTCCTTGGAGCCATGGAACTCTTTAGACCTCCAAATAGTCAAAGCCTGCATTCCCCAGAGAGTTCCTCAAAATTTACCTTTTGCTGAGCTGTGGAGATGGCTCAGTCCATAAAGTATTTGCTAAATTCAGATTCTCATGGCCTAAGGAAAAAGTGAGGCATAAAAAGACACCTGCTGCTACCCTCAGCATTGGGGAGGTAGAGACTGGAGATCAGGGGCTCGCTGGCTGCCATACTAGCCAATTAGTGAGCTCCAGACTCATCAAGAGACCCTGTCTCAACTGGGTAGTGGTGGCCCATGACTTTAATCCCAGCACTTAGGAGGCAGAGGCAGGTGGATCTCTGTGAGTTCGAGACCAGCCTACAAAGCCAATTCCAGGACAGTCGAGGCAACACAGAGAAACCCTGTCTCAAAGAAAGAGATAGAGAGACCCTGTCTGAGGGGATAATGTGGAAGTCCAATAAGAAGGCTCACTAAGTACTAGCTGTGCAAGCCAGGAGACCGGAGTTCAATCTCCACAGAGGTAAGGCCCACAAGGGACCAGCACCCTTCATCTCTGGCTCTCAGCACAAAGAAGGCCCAAGAAACCCCTGAAGTACTAATATCTGGGGTCCCAGCTTTCATGTAGAAGAACCAGTGCTTTTGGTACCCACAGGCCCTGGGTCTGCAGGAACAACTGGCCCTGCCCGCTGTTGCCCCAGAGGGGTGCTGCATAGGTAATGTTGGGCGAGCAAGGAAGAATCTGAGGGAAAGAGAAAATGGCCTTCTCCAGAGGGAAGAGCTTTGGCGTTGGACAGTCACCCAGAGCTCACAGTGCACAGCGGAGTTGAAGCTTGGCCTCCTCCCCAGGGCCAATGTATCCTGACATGCCAGGCCCCAGCAGACCAAGCATGGAGCTGATATATTTATTTATTTATTTTGAGATAAATTTCTCTGGGTAGCCCTGGCTGTCCTGGAACTCGCTCTGTAGACCAGGCTGGCTTCAAACTCAGAGACCTGCCTGCCTCTGCCTCCCAAGTGCTGAGATTAAAGGCGTGCGTGTGCCACCACCACCCAGCAGGAGCTGATCTTTTTCATTTAATTGTTTTCTCTCTTTACTCAGTTTCTTATCCAGTTCAGCAGACTTGGGTTTAGATGTTGGGTTGGGAATTTGTTTGGTTTTGATGGTGGTTGGTTTGTTTTTAATGTATGTGTGAAGGAGGAGGGCTTGTGTGTGCCGCAGTGCACCTGTGAGGTCAGAGGGCAACTCTCTGAAGCTAGCTCTCGATTCCGCCTTGTTGAAAGACAAGCTCTCCTGTTGTGGCTGCTGTGTTGGTTACTCCAGCCAAACTGCTCAAACAGCTTACCAGCTTCCAGCCAATTCTCTCACCCTCCCCTTCCATCTCCTGGAAGGAGTCACTGGGATTGTACACACTTGTGCTTCTGAATCCAGCTGGACCTATCCCCAGGCTGCAGTTGGCTCCCACTGAGGTTAGATGTGTTAGGAAATGCAGTCTGGAAATCCCCAGCCCTAGCTGGCTGTTAGTGGCCGAGACTCCAGCCGTGGGGTCACTTCTGCAGCTGCATCCAGGAGGGGTCTCTCCCACCCAACCCAGGACTGGTTCCAAGCTACAGACTCTCAGAAATAAGCAAATAATCCTCTGCAGTTTGACAAGTGCATCCAATACAATCTGCATGTGCTAAATATGCATGCCATTCAACTCCCCTTTAGGGAGAAATGCTTCCACTGGGGTGAAGTCAAACCTGGATGGTTCAGGGATATGGTTCAGTACGCCGAGCGCCTACCTTGCATACACTGAACCCTGGTGTGATCCCCACACCACATAAACCAGGGGTAGCAGCACATCCCTGTAATCCTAGCACTCAGGAGCTGAGGACCGATCAATAGTTCAAGGTCATCCGCAACTTCAAAGCAAGTTTATGGCTAGCCTGGTGGATCTAAACTGATGTGGAAAGTCCTACATATATGTAGCTTTTATTGGTTGATGAATAAAGCTGTTTCAGCCAATGGCTTAGCAGAGTAAAGCCAGGCGGGAAATCCGAACAGAGATATAGAGAGAGACTACATGGAGTCAAAGAGATGCCATGTAGCTGCTGAAGGAGAAAAATGCTAGAACATTACCAGTAAGCCACAGCCTTGTGGTGATGCATAGATTAACAGAAATGTGTTAATTTAAGATGTAAGAACTAGCTAGGAATATACCTGAGCCATTGGCCAAACAGTGTCGTAATTAATATAGTTTCTGTGTCTATATATAGATTCAGGTCTGGGCAGCCAGAAAAAGAAAGCACAGTCTCCTTTATCACCAAACAAACAGGCAAAAAAGCCAGGCATGGTGGCACGTGCCTTTAATCCCAACACTTAGAAGGCCGAGGCAGGTGGATAGCTGTGAACTGGAGCCCAGCCTGGTCTATATATTGTAGCTTACAGGCCAGTTAGGGCCACATAGTGAGATCATGTCTATAAATAAATAGATAGATTAAAAAGAGAAAAAAAGGACTGGGGAGATGGATCAGTGGGTAAAACTCATGCTATAGAGTGTTAGGTCCAGGTTACAGGTCCCCAGAACACACAGAAAAGCCATCTGTAATGTCAGCATGTGGGAGGGGAGGCAGGTACCGACCAGAACAAGCTGACTGAGGAGACTAGCCAGGACAGCAAGCTTCAGGGTCAGAGTTAGACCAGTCTCAATGTGGGAAGCAGATAGGAGTCCAAAACTGACTTCAGAGTTGAGCCTCCACACATAGGAGAAAACATACACACACACGCACACATATACACATACACACACACATCTACACATACATACACATATAACACACACATATAACACACACACTACAAGAAGAATTAGAAGAAGTACTAATGAACAGTGGCTGCTTCCTCTGGATAAATACATTTCTGTGCTTTGTACATACAGATCCACTGTCTTCCCACACTATCCTCTGAGACAGTGTGCATCCCATAGGAGAAGGAGGCACAGAGAGGTTAAAATGTGTTCAAAGTCACACAGAGAACGAGTTGAGGGACAAAGCGGTGGCCTGAACCAAGACCGTCTGGCTCTGAGGCACTAAACACTGCTGCTGCCGCCCAGCAGACAAGGCTCCAAAAAAGACATCCATGTGCTACTGACGGACTGCCGCCAGGCTCCAGCCGCGCAGCAGACCGAAGGAGAAGTGGAAATAGCTCAAGAGCGGATCTTACAGCCAGCATGGAACTGTGAGAAAGTGACAGGAAAATTAAGGAAAGCACCAGGCTGATGCAGTTCAGGGTTTCCTAAGGAGAAGGCTGTCTCCCAGCCCAGGGAAGGCGGGTGTGGGGATGGAGGAGTCCCCGACAGATGTCACCAGAACAAGAGGGACTTCTGAGTGGTCACAGGTCAAAAGAGGAGACTCGGAGATTCAAGGTCTAACATGGGCTCCCCAAGAGTTAATCAGAATGACCCAGCCAGGCGAGTCTAGGACAGGTAGCATCAGGAATCACTGTCCCCTGAAGCTTCAGAAGCCCTGAAGTTACAGAAGTGTGATTCTTCATGAGTGATTTTGGAGAATAGAGTGCACTTAAAGGAGCCCAGAAAAATGAGCACAGAGCACTGCTGGGCCCCAAGGGTCAGGCTGACACTGTGATTTAAAGTAAGGATGAAGGGAGCCTGAGTCCCTAGGCAAATCAACAAACCACTCTGGAGCCAAGCTAGACACCAGCAGGTGGGTGGCAGCAAGCTTTGATGCTGGACTTGGAGAGTGACTTGGGGGTGGGGCCTGTCAGAAAAGGGCTCCAGCCAAATTGGCCTCCAGCAATTAGTGCCTATCACCACTGGAGCCCCACAGTCAGACTCTGTGAGGTCCCCAGTCTGAAGCTATCATGGTCCCATTGGAGACAGAAATTGTGAAAGTTCTCAAAGAGCAAATTTAACAGAAAGAATCATTAACAAACCATGGTGACAAGAGGAAAAATACACCAGAAGCTGCCGTGGTTACAGAGTAAGACTTGTTCCCCCAATTAAAGTCTGAGGTGTAGTTTAGTGGTGGAGTGCTTGCCTAGCATATGGAAGACCCTGGGTTTTGAGTCCCAGCACTACAAAAGAAAGGAGTCACCAGCCATAGTGGCTCATGCCTTTAATTCCAGCACTCATGAGAGAGAAGCAGGAAGATCTCTGTAAGTCCGAGAATGGCCTGGTCTACAGAGTGAGATCCAGGACAGCCAGGGCTATACAAAGAAACCCTGTCTCAGAAAAGAAAGAAACAAACAAACAAAGAGAGAGAGAAAGAGAGAGGAAAAGAGGAAGGAAGGGAGGGAAGGAAAGGGAAAAAGAAAAGAAAGGGGTAGGGAGAATGGTTTGGAGGCAAAGAGAACGCTAACCTAATCTGACCATGGCTTTCGGAGGTGTGGTCTTTGTTGTATGTGTAGTGGTGGAAGGGGGTGTTAGGACTAAATAATTCCATCAACCCCTGACTGAATTCTGGGGGCCTTATTAGAAAAGTGAGGGCTGGGAACAGTAGCATAAAATGTAATCCAAACTCTCAGGTGGTAGAGGCAATAAGATTATGAGTTTAAAGTCAGCTTCAGCTACATAGTGAGTTCAAGGCCAGCCTAGAATACAATACCTGTCTGAGGATTTCTATTGCTGAGAAGAGAGACGCCATGACCACTGCCACTCTTATAACTGGGGCTGGCTTACAGTTCAGAGGTGTAGTCCTTTGTCAGCATGACAGGAAGCATGGTGGCGTGCAGGCAGCCATGGTGCTGGAGACGCATGCAGGCAGCCGTGGTGCTGGAGACGCATGCAGGCAGCCGTGGTGCTGGAGACGCATGCAGGCAGCCGTGGTGCTGGAGACGCATGCAGGCAGCCGTGGTGCTGGAGACGCATGCAGGCAGCCGTGGTGCTGCAGACGCATGCAGGCAGCCGTGGTGCTGCAGACGCATGCAGGCAACCGTGGTGCTGGAGACGCATGCAGGCAGCCGTGGTGCTGAGAGTGCTACATCTGGATCAGCAGGCAGCAGGAAGAGAGAGTGACACTGGGCCTGGCGTGAGTGAGTGTCTGAAACCTCAAAGCTTACCCCCAGTGACACACTTCCTCTAACAAGGCCACACCTACCCAAACAAGGCCACACCTCCTATAAGTGCCACTCTCTGTGAGCCTATTTTCATTCAAACCACCACAGACCCTATTTCAAAAACCTCAAAACAATGAGCTGGAGAGATAGCTCATCCATTAAGATCATGGGCTTGGTTCTGTCGGGTGTTCTGTGTTGGGTCACTTGAAAAAACAGGGTCACTCCAAGATGAATTTTAGGCTCTCTGCAGCAGGGAGATCCAGCCTCTGATGGACTGAACCTTGAACAGCTGTGCAAAGGCATACTTATTGTTACACAAAGGTTGTTTTGGGGTCCAACAAGTTCCTCATACTGAAGCCCCTGATCTAATCTATGTTTGTTGTAGGAGGCTGCTTGTTTGTTTCCCGGCTGCCCAGACTCCCAAAATCACCACAGAGAAAATGTATTAATTAAATCACTGCTTGGCCCATTAGCTCTAGCTTCTTATTGGCTAACTTACATCTTAATTTAACCCATCTCCATTAATCTGTGTATTGCCATGAGGCTATGGCTTATCAGGTAAAGTTCGGGTGTCTGTCTCCAGCGGGGCTACATGGCTTCTCTCTGACTCCGCCTTCTTCCTCCCAGCTTTCAGTTTAGTTTTCCCTGCCTAGCTCTACTCTACCCTATCAGGCCAAGCCAGTTTCTTTTTTTATTATTATTATTATTCTTTAAAAACATTTTATTGCAATGTAGTGTGAATTCCATAGCATCACTATTAAGTGTGGAAGAAAAGGCATTTTGGAAAACTTCCATATGGTTATTTGTTTAGTATGGATGCATCTGTTTTGAGGTGTTGGACAGAAAGACACTCAGTTTCATTTAAGCAACAACAAGTCCTCTGGAGCTGACACTAGATCCAGTCACCTACTATAATGAGGAATGGAGCCAGGGCTGAAACCATTCTTAGACTCTACACTCATTGCTAAGTTAGTTATAGCCTACCTTTTTGGTTTTTTTTGGTTTTTTTTTTTTTTTTACCAGGTTCTCCAATTTATTTTTTTCCATACATTGTTTTGTTTTATTTTTTCCATTCAAGAACATAATTAAAGAAATAAAATTTTTTTTCCTTTCTTCCCCTTCTCCCGGTCCTCTCCCACTACTCCCCCACCCCTCCTCCCTCCCCCTTCTTCCTTGAAAGAGGGCATGGTGCCCTGCCCTGTTGGAAGTCCAAGGCCCACCCCCATCCCTCCTGGCCTAGGAAGGAGTGCATTCAAAAAGACTCGGTTCTCAAAAAGATAATACATGCAGAAGAGATAGGTCCTGGTGTCATTGTTGATGGGTTCTCCATC
>PVIU01001776.1:0-84149 GCA_004026605.1 Ondatra zibethicus
GAGGGAAGGGAAGGGAAGGGAAGGGAAGAGAAGAGAAGAGAAGAGAAGAGAAGAGAAGAGAAGAGAAGAGAAGAGAAGAGAAGGGAAGGGAAGGGAAAGCCAAAGGAGGAAGAGGAAGGGAACTAAACAAAAACCCAGAGCAAAATATAGCTACCAAAATGCATTTTCTAGATATCTTAGGAAAAGAATGTTCACAGTAATCAAATAGGGTACATATCAAACCCTTTTTAAGCTTGACTTTTGACTGTGTGTGTGTGTGTGTGTGTGTGTGTGTGTGTGTGTGCTGGTGTGCACAACTGTATGGCACTCAGATCAGAAACGGTGTTGGACATCTTCCTCATCACTCTCCACCTATTCCTTTGAGGCAGCATCTCTCCCTAGACCTGGAGCTCCTGTTTTCTTGGCTACACTGGAAACCAGCAAGTCCCAGAGAGCTTCTTGTCTCTGCCCATCTCAGAGCTGGGGTTACAGGCATTTCCCAGATGATTGTCTGGTCATTAGCACTGAGATCCAGATTCCAGTCTTCATGATTATATAGCAAGTGCTCTTAACCACTTTGAGCCATCTCTCCAGTCCCCCAAAACCTTTTCAAGTTTCTAAACAGAAGAAGACCCAGGTGGAGGATCTGGGTTATTGGGAATCACATGACCTCTTTTTCCAGATTGTGAAGCTAAAACTGGGAACTAGTTGCTGTGAATGTATGGAAGTCTCCTAACAGGTTTGATATAATTGGCACTATATGAATGCTAGAAAACATAGTCACAGGAATATACTCACCAAAATATGCTCACCAAAAAGAAAAACCCATATATTCATTTATGTTTGTTTAAAAAAAAAAAGCCACTCACCAAAAAGAAAAAAACAATCATCTAAGGAAGGTATCACACATCATAGCTTTTCAGAATTAAAGTGAAAAAAAATAGTCAGGTGAAGGTGGCTCACACCTTTAATCCCAACACTCAGAAGGCAGAGGCAGACAGATCTCTGTGAGTTCGAGGCCAGCCTGATCTCCAGAGTGAGTTCCAGGACAGGCTCCAAAGCTACAGAGAAACCCTGTCTCGAAAAAAAAAATAGATTCACAGAGAGGAGGCACCACAGAGAGAACTGAGGTAGAGAGGTAAGAACGAAGAACATTCAGGGTGAAGAGTTGAGAGGGCCACGTAGCTGTCAAGTGACAAACTTGAAGGGTTGGTCTTGGAGGAGACAGAAGAAACAAGTCTGGGAGGTGCATTGGAGACAGGTAGGCGATTGTACCAAATGGAGGAGAAAGGGTACAAAAACCACGATTAACTGGGTGGGGTCAAGACTCCTAGATCTGGTTCACCATAGACTTGTGTGGCCCCAATTAATATCCCCTCTTTCTATGGTTTGTAAGATGAAGGGAGTGTGCTTCTACTTCCAAAGGACTTGCCAAAATCGTTGTTGTGATGCTGGGAAGGCAAAGAAGGTTCAGGAACAATGAGACTCCAGGATGGGGGCAGTGCTCACCCAAACACTTCTTGTTATCTGGGGCTAGCTTGTAGCCAGAGTTGCAGGTGCAGTAGAAGGTTCCTGCAGCATTGACACACTGGTGTTGGCAGCCATGTCCCTGCTCAGCACACAGGTCCTTGCCTGAGGACACACAAGGAGAAAATCAGCAGAGAACAGAGGAGCAGAAGGTGTCCAAGGAGAGGGCTCAACGGTACAGAGCGGGATCTTGAAGTAAATACCCAAGTCTGAACTTGGGTAGGCTATGGATTCTGTTCTTTGAGAGGGCCACTCCAGGGGAGAGGGTTAGGGGAAGGAAGAACCTTTGAATAGTCTTAGAAAAGAACACTGCCCTGCATGAAGGGGGTCATGCAGGAAGATGGAGAGATACTGAATCACAGGAGATGAAATAGCTCAATGTGTGAGCACAAAGCTAGCGCCCTATGCCTGTAATCTCAGCGTTTAGGAGGTGGATTCAGGAGGATCTGGAATTCAAGGTCAGCCTCAGCTACAAATCGATTTCAAGGCCAGTCTAGGTTACAAGAAATCTTGTCATTCCCCCCCCCGCAAAACACACACCCCACAAAAGTGACTAAGAGAGTTCTCATAGCTATTGTAAAGAGGGGGAGGGGGAGGGCTTAGAGTGTGAGGAACCGTACTCCGGTGGGTGGAGCATGACTCCTGATAGCTAATAATACTCTTAGTTTGGAAGGTTGATGATTCTGTTTGGTTTTTGTTAATTAATTTGTTTGTTTGTTTGTTTGTTTGCGACAGGGTTTCTCTGCGTAACAGTTCTGGCTGTCTTGGAACCCACTCTGTAGACCAGGCTAGCCTTGAGCTCACAGAGATCTGCCTGTCTCTGCCTCCCGGGTGCTGGGATCAAAGATGAGTGCCAATATTGCCCAGCGGTGATCCTTGTTTAAAAGACATTTTTGTGTTAGAGTTTGACATTCAGCGTGTGACACATGATGCAAAGAACACATCAAGTCCCTGATCCAGCACGACTGGCTGCAGGGTGTTGTGGGACCAAGCCTGAATTGTGATGCACCCTTCTGCAGACATAAACACCGCTACTGTACCTGGAGGGCAGAGTAAAGCTGAGGGGCCACCCCACAGAGAGTGATTTGTCTGTAATGATGCAAACTTGAATGTAGCCCCCACCAAGCCAGAGCTCAGCCGATACTCTAACTCACCACACAGCCGGCCCTGGAACTGCAGGCCAAACTCCTGGATGAGATCAAAGGACTCCACCAAGAAGACGTGTTGGTCCAGGGGAGGCGAAGCCATGGCGCGTAGAGAGCCCACGTCCGCTCGCTGCACTCCCACCGCGTAGATCTCAATGCCGCGGGCGCGCGCCTGCGCAGCCACTTCAGCCACTCGGTCTTGAGGTCTCCCATCGGTCACGATGACCAACACGCGCGGCACTCGCTCCTCAGATGGGCGCGCACCTTCGGCCTCGCTGAACGCCACGTTCATGGCGTACTGGATGGCCAACCCGGTCATGGTACCCTGCGCTAGCGGCACTACCGAGCGGATGGCGCGCTCCATGTCCTCCCGGCGCGAGAATGCGCCCAGGGTAAACACGCTCTGTACTTGGCTAGAATACTGGATTACGCCAACACGCGTGGCGTTCAGCCCCACGTCGAGGTTACGGAGGAGGCCCACTAGAAATTGCCGCATGGTCTCAAACTCGAAGGGGCGCACGCTGCGGGAGCTATCAATCACGAACACCAAATCCAGGGGGCCAGTGTAGCACCTAGGACCTGCAGGGAGATGGGAAAGGACTCTCTCAGGTCAACTAAAGCTGATCTCTCAGGAAAAGCCAGAAGTAATGCTGTTATCTGAATGAACAGCGCCCAGCATATCAGCCTAACAAACATGCCTTGGATACAGCCACTCATTCATCACTGACCCAGGAAATCGCACAACTTCCCTGCATACAGCTCTGGGGGCGGCTCTGAGTCGACATTATATATTGGGAAATGGGCAAAGAGAAGTCCCAATCTCCAATGCCTTCATGGAGCAGCCATATATCATAAATGAATGAACTGGTTCAGTTATGCCTATGATATCACAAGCCCCTGTATCCCTGCTAACATGGGTTGTCCCAGCTACATATTGTTATATACCCAAATGGACTGGATGTTTAGCAGGTCCTTTCATTTTTTTTTTCAGGAAAATTCTCAAATAGGGGTCTTATGTGAAATCGCCTGATTTTTCCATATTTTCAATATACTTCAATAAAATGCAACACCAGATGATCAGTTTTGCATGAACCCAAAACTCTACCACATACTTCAGGTGAAGAAACAACAGGAGGGGTGAAGTGGGAAGCCCAAACCCAGCCCAAAGCGTCCCAAAGTCCTTGCTTTTCCCCCCCAGCAATTCTGGCTGGCAGTGGATGAAGAAACTGTCCCTGCACCCCCTCCTCCCATGATGAGGGCTAGGCCCCAGCTCACCTGCAGTCTGGAGCCGGATTTCCCAGGGCTGGAGAAAGAACAGCAACAGAGGCAGTGGCCAGCAAAGAAGGCCTCTCATGGTGCTTGCAGGATGAAGAATCAAGGTGCCACAGCCTGAAGGTAACAAAGCAACAGTTTGACTTCGATCTCATTTCAGGAGGTGTGCACTTGGTTTCTGTGTATGTTCAAATGTCTTGCCAAGAAGCATGGTTGCACACTCAGGAGGCAGAAGCAGACAGATCTCTGTGAGTTCGAGGGCAGTCTGGTAGACATAGTCAGCTCCGGGACAGCCAGGGCTTTATAGTGAGACCTTATCTCAAAGCAAAAGCTTTATAATATTTTTTTAATGTCACCACCCTGGGATTGCTGAAATTCACAGGTGAGTCTTAGTAGAAAATGACATCTTGCAAAACTACAGGACACCAAGTAAATAAAGAGTAGATATATAAAACATATAAAATTCAAAAGGGGGGGCTGGAGAGATGGCCCAGTGGTTAAGAGCACTGACTGCTCTTCCAGAGGAGCCGGGTTCAATTCCCAGCACCCACATGGCAGCTCACAACTGTCTGAAGATCCAGTTGCAGGGGATCTGACACCCTCACACCAATGCACATAAAATAAAGTTAAATAAACCATAAAAATTTTAAAAAATCAAAAGGGGATAAACGCCTTTATAAAAAGACGTTTTATATGTATTTTTTATTGTGTGCGCATATACACACTACGACACACACATGTAGAGGTCAAAGGTGGTTCGCTGAAGTCAGGTCTCTCCTTCCATTGTGTGGGTCCCAGGACTAGACAGTCCTGAACTCCAGTGGTCAGTCTTAGCAGCAAGCACCTTTACCCACTAAGCCATTCTGCAGATCCCCCCCAAAAAAGAGCCTTTTCTCAATACCAGGTAGAGCGTGAAATGAGTTCACTCGACGTAGCATTAACTCTCTATCTAGTTCTGACACTCAAGGCAGTTGTTGACTTGGTTGCACTTATTCAGAAAAAGAGGTTTAAAGAAATTAAATGCTGCTAGCCAGCCTCACGCAGCAGGAAAGTGGCTACACCGTGATAGAATCCTGTCTGTCTGGTCTGGGAATCAGTCAAGGTGCTCCATACTCCCTTCTTCATCAGAGAGAAGCCAACCCCACTGTCTCCCCGACCCCCTGAGAAGAGCAAGCGTTTTGGGGTTCTAGAGTCTTTGTGGTAAGCCAGTGAGTGAGCCATGAACAAGAACTGCCTCCGCGTCTTTGTTACATGCCTGCTCTAAGAAAAGGCCGCCAGGGGGCGCCGGCCGGGTCTGGCTTCTACGTCCGTGGGAAGCCCACATCAGCCCAGCAGGTGTCCCTGCCCAGAGCAAACAGGACGCTGGGGAGCCCCGGGACCTTGAAGATAAGGCTTGGACGAAATATATCCGGTGAGAGGGTTGGGGGGTGCAGAGGTGTGGAGGGTACCGAAGACAGAGGCACTAGACGTGCCCAGAAAGCTGCTGGGGCCTCAACCAGCGGCCATGGACCCCATGGGGACAACAGGTGAGTCGTCACCCTCCTGCGTAGCCTAGAGAGGTCCCCTGAGAACGAGAAAAGACACGGACACACACACAGACACACACACACACACACGGACACACACACACACGGACACACAACACACACATACACACACACTGTACTAATGGAAAATGTGGAGCCCAAAAAGAGTGCCAGCTAAGCTCCAGGCACAGAACTAAACCTAGACCCCCCCCCTTTCTCCAGAGCCGCCAGGTTCCCTGGCACCTAAGAGTCACTAAGCCTTTCTTCCTTTCCCTACCCCACCCCCACACGGGACGCTGAGCCTGCTCAATCCATTTTTCTGTCGCTGTTTCTTGGCAAAGCAGTCCAGGGCCCCCTAACCCACCGCCGCCCCGCCCCCAGTTCCTTGAATGGGCCCATTCTGAGCAAGGCCGGTGTGTGTCTCTGGCTCCAAACTGCCTTCCTTCCCATCCGGGATTCCTCTCCCTTCTAGTTTTCCAGGCAGGGTAGAACAAAAATCCCTCTGGCAGGGCCCTGTCATAGTAAAGTGACTGAGCTAGCAAGATATGTCAGCTGCTTGCTAGTGGAGGTAAAAGGAAGGGGCTGCGTTTCCTGGAGTGAGCCATAGCTCCATCTGAGTAAAGGTCCACGGAGACTTTGAGACTGTTGACTCTTGACTATGATTTCTCTAATCCTGCTCTTGGCCGAAGTCAACATGTATTTGGTATCACCTCACCTGCACCCCGGGAATCTTAGAAAGTCAAAGTAGCTACGGTCTCAACTTCAACTTTCCCGACCTGCCATTCCTGCAGACGAAAGTCGGTCCAGGGAGGGCCAAGGGAGTCATCACTCAAGGGCTTACTTTGAAGTGGTGGTCCACCAGACCGACACTGTACCCCAGTTCTCCTAGACC
Source organism: Ondatra zibethicus (assembly GCA_004026605.1). Classification (NCBI taxonomy): domain Eukaryota; kingdom Metazoa; phylum Chordata; class Mammalia; order Rodentia; family Cricetidae; genus Ondatra; species Ondatra zibethicus. The sequence goes on from PVIU01001776.1 coordinate 6,342, forward strand.
TAAAGAGTCAATCCCTGCATTGAAGAGAAAGTTTCTCCGATGCCCTTAGAGAAGGGAAAGTGCATTCCCGAGAAAGGGGCCTATGAGGTCAAGAGCTGACCGGGAATGGGCACTTTGGGAGGCTGCCAGAACCTAGAGGGAGGAGGTTAGAGAATGAGGGCCTACGTTTAGTCGTCCTTGCTGCAGGGGCATCGGAAAAGGTACTGCAGGTTAGTTGTGGGCACGTAGGCGGCTAAAAACAGTCCCCCCCCCCACGGTTTTTTCCGCCGGCTTCCCTGCAGACCCCTCGGTGCCCCCGGGCCCTTTGACTCACCTGAGCCTGCGGGACAGTTCAGAGGCGCGGCTACAGAGCGACGGGCCAAGCCTCCTAGGGAGTTGGACCAGGTAACGGCGTGGGCAGCTTGCCCTAGGTGGGGACTGCCAGACAGCTAGAGCGAGGCGAGGCGGCAGCTGCATTTAACCTGGGGCGGGCGGGTGGGGAGGGGGAGCGCGGGCTGCGACCCCTCCCACTGGCAGGGAGAGATCTCTCCCTTCCTCTGAGTACCCGGGCCGGGCAAGCGCGGTGCCCCCTTCTCCTGCCACTGTCGGAGCTGCAGGCTAGAGCTGCGGGCCGGAATTCGGCTACAGCAGGAGTCGGGCGGCGACACTCCCGGCAGCCGGAATGCTCTGGAATCCTACACGAGACACTTCCCAGAGGAGAGCCCCAAGAGGCGGAGCGGTCCTGGCCGCCGACTGCCTGGCCTGGCTGGGCTTCCAAGGACGCGCCCGGTTCTTGCCCTCAGCTGTCCCTTCCAGGAATCTGCTAAGAGGGTAAAAGGCCTCAAAAGGACAGCCTCCGAGTTCTTAGTTCTCTTCAGGGCCCAACCTGCTCGTTTCCCAAATATATCCCACTATGCTCCGTTTAATTGTGTAAGTTTTGTGAGAATCCGTCCTCACCTGCTAAACCCTCAGACTGACAAGTAACAGACCCCAGAGAGCTGGCCTAGCTCACCCTACAAAGCCAGTTCTTGATTCCCTGTATTCGAAGAACGGAAAACTCCCGTAGCAATACGCCAGGGGTGTTGTTTGCGCAGCAGAAAGATCCATCCCCATCCTACTAATGGGCTTGGGCCTCATTCACATCTACACCCATCTGCCTGCTGGAACTGCAATTGTGCCCTGGAACTGGAGCCGGCAAAACCTGTTTCTTCTTACTTATTCTCCTGGGGTGAAGGCTTAATTACCATTTCCACAAAGCCCACCTCCAGATGAAGACCAAATGTAGGGCTCTCCAATGCAGCTCTTCTGCCGTGGCCCCAGACTACAACAGCCAGGAAGTCATCCACACAGTGCAACAATTGGGTGATCCTGGTGGGCTCCATACAGGCTTAATGGAACACAAACATTTAGCCCATGATCCGACCCCTGGGGGAATGTAAATCAACCCCCGTCTCCTGCTTCAGCTTTGTGCCCAAGCAATCCTTGACCCTTCCGGTGGCTGGTTGTCCCATCCCCATTCCTAGGTCACCCCCAGAGCATGCCACCATCCTGAGGGAAGGTGTGCGCACATGCCTGCAGCAAAGATGTGAGCAGACTGTGTGGATCCTGCATGCCAAGGTGGCTCAGAAATCCTACGGAAATGAGAAGCGGTAGGTGACCATCCACACCCAGATCTCCGTAGCCTTCAACCCTGTACACCCTTCCAAACCTCTCACCATTCAGCTGCTTTGACATCTTGGAGGCCTCAAGGCTGGCACCTCAGGTACTGGCCAACCAGAGTCTTGTTCCTCAGCCAACAATAGCCACCAACTGTGATCTACAGCAGAATTTTACAGTGACTTTCAGATCCCCACATCCCCACACATTATCCATCCATTCAGTTACTTACGAGGTCTCATACGTGGGGTCCTGTGGTCACTGCTGGGCACTAAGCATCCAGCTGCACAAGACTGATACGCAGCATCTTCATTCAAGTGTGGAAGAGGCAGTTGTTACCTCCCCACAAATCAGCAAACAAGATCATTTAGATTGTGATGAGAGCTACAAGGAAAACAGAGAAGGGTCACATAATAGAAACCAGAGGGGGAAAGCTTAGCTTGGAAGGTCAAGGAGGGGTCAAAGGCTCTTTAGGAAGTGACATTAGAAATGGGGTACCAGTACTGAAATGGAGTCAGCCATGAAAAATCTACAACAAGTATTCCAACAAAAGGAACAGAAAATGCAAGGGCCTCAAAGCTACTAGTCCAGGACAGCTAGTCCTGTAGGAGACAGAGACAGCGAGAAAGAGACTGAACAGAGTGAGAGATGTTGCAGGAAATAAACAGGAGAAGCAGAAAGTTCCCATGTCATGTAAAGACTTGGGATTTTAAACCACTAATATGGAATATCATAATTTGACTCATGTTTCCATCATTATTAATAATATTGCCTAATTTGTTTATATTTGGGAGTAATAAGACAGACTCTGGCTTTATAACTCAGGCTGCACTTGAACCCACAGTAATTCTCCTGTCTCAGGCCCCATCCCCTTCAGTGCCCAGTGCCGGGATTAGGATTACAGGCATGAGCCACCAAACCCAACTTAGTTTGACTGTTTTGTAAAGTTTATTTATTTACGTATTTTATGTTTATGGGTGTTCTGTCTACACGCATGTCTGCACACCAGAAGAGGGCATAGGATCCCATTACAGATGGTTCTGAGCCACCATGTTGGTACTGGGAATTGAACTCAGGACCTCCGGAAAAACAGCCAGCACTCTCAACCTCCGAACCATCTCTCCTGCCCCTTGACTGTTATTTTCATTGTTGTTGTTGTTGTTACTGTGTATATGCGTGGATGCCACAACTCGTGTGGAGGTCAGAGGACGACGTTGTGTAGTTGGTTCTCTTCTTCCACCTTTCAGTGGGTTCTGGAGATTGAACTCAGGTTGTCAGATTTGCCCTGGCAAGCATTTTATCTGCCAAGCCAACTGTTATTATAAGAAGTAATCTGGTAGATGGGCAGTGGTGGCGCACGCCTTTAGTCCCAGCACTCTGGAGGCAGAGGCAGGCTGATCTCTGTGAGTTTGAGACCAGCCTGGTCTACAGAGCAAGTTCTAGGACAGGCTCCAAAGCTACAGAGAAACCCTGTCTCGAGAAAAGAAGAAGTTGCTGTGTGAAAAACAAGTTCAGGGTTGGAGAGATGGCTCAGTGGTTAAGAGCACTGCCTGCTCTTCTAAAGGTCCTGAGTTCAATTCCCAGCAATCACATGGTGGCTCACAACCATCTGTAATGAGATCTGGTGCCCTCTTCTGGTCTGAAGGCATGCTTGCAGGCAGAATACTGTATACACAATAAATAAATCTTTAAAAAAAAAAAAAGAAAAACAAGTTCAAAGAGGGGCAGTGAGGGGCAGTGACAAGGGAGAGAGAGTTGGAAGGCTGAGAGTGGGGAAGGCAGGAGGTAGCAGTTAGGACCGAGGTAGAGGTGGTAGGAAACCAACGGATTCCGGGTATGTTCTGAAGATGGAGTGGGCGGGACTGACAGGGTTTAATAAACAAAAGAATGTTCTGTGTTAAAGAGATTCACTCAATTAGGGGAGGAAAGGGAATCATGATTCTTTGGGTTTATGTCTGAGACACTTTCGAGACAGTGAAAATGATACATCCAGTTCTCTACGTGTTCCCAGGTTCTTCTGCCCTCCGCCCTGTGTCTTCCTCGCCGGTCCAGGCTGGAGGGTGAAGCCGCTGCAAGACCAAGGTGAGAGCGCCCTCGGGGACTGTTCTCTGCAGGTAGGACCAACTAATTCAGCAGGGTCCGGGAGTTCAGCCGTTTGTAGCGGCAGTCTCGTTGCTCCCTCTGGCGGCAAGAACTAAGTTTGACTGGTACTTTGAGTTTCCCCAATTCTTCTAGGGTTAATTCCCGTCATTTTCTAGCCCACCAGTCTGCGGAGACCGGACCCACGGTCTGCGGCTACATGGGACTGGACGGCGCGTCCAGCAATGCTCCTGAGACGCAGAAGTTGAATTTCGAAGAGCAGCCGGACTCAAGGGTGAGACTGAATGAGAGAATATCCAGTTCTTGCCTCTTCTTTGCAAAGGAGAACTCCCCAAGTCCTCTCCAGAAGCCAAGAGACTAATAGCGGGGAGGCCAGAGGGTGGTCCAGAACCTAGCTAGTGCGGCTTCTTGTCGTCTCTGATGGAACGGATGTCATAACTGCGGAAGGAAGAGAGTTGAAATAAGACGGGTCCCATCCCCATGAGTCCCATAGGAATTTGGTTGTGCCAAGACCCTGTACATCTCCGACGCCGACAAGAGGAAGCACTTCCGGTTAGTGCTGCGGCTTGTGCTGCGAGGAGGCCGGGAGCTGGGCACCTTCCATAGTCGCCTCATCAAGGTGATCTCCAAGCCTTCACAGAAGAAGCAGTCGCTGAAAAATACAGACCGTGAGAGGGGGTGGAGTGGGAGGGTGCCTTTCAGATCCAGAGCTATGAAGTTGGGAGGAGAGTGCAGGGGTGGAGTCAGGGGGGAGAGGTGGAGTCTAAGTAGAAAGAAGGGTAAGTGGCTGGCCAAGACCAAGAGAAAAGTCACGCACATACATGGAGAGCCCCACGTGATGCAGGAAAGAGAACAGGCACCAGATTTGAAGACGACAGTGGGGGGCTAAGAACAGATAAAGCTGCAGCCAGGTGCCAAACCCGGGGCCAATTAAAAATGACCTTAAGGAAGTTGTGTCCCAGATCCAAGCAGTGTTCTAGGTGGCCCTTGGTATTCAGGAAAAGTGGATGGCCTGGTGACATCGTGTAGAATCTGGCGGTCTGGGTTTGAACCCTGCCCTGAAGTTTGCTAGCTGCCTGATCTTCGGCAGACTGATCCCTTAGCTGGAAATAAGAGAATCAACTGAGTTGATGCACATATTTAGAAAAGTAAAGGATGGGGAGACAGCTTGTTGGATGAAGTGCTTAAACACAAGCACCAGAATCTGAATTTGGGTCCCCATAAAAGCTGAATGTGATTACAGGCGCTTGTGACCCCAGCACTGAGCAAGTAGGGACAGAGGGATCCTCCTCGGCTCTCTAGTCAGAAAGTTCTAGAAAAATAGTAAGCTCTCAATCCAGTGAGAACCTGTGTCTCAGAAAATAAGGTGGAGAGTAACACACACCACACACACACACACACACACACACACACACACACAGGTGGGTGCACCCATCCACACATGTGCACACACATATAGAAAAAGGAAAGGAAGAGAGGGAGGGAGGGAGGAAGGACAGACAGACCTATTGTATAATAAATTCAATGGAAGGGGGCCTGGACTAGGTATAAATGGCATGCCAATAGTCTGTCCAGCATGAGGAGCAGAGAGGAAGACACTGCCCAGGGCCGTATCCCTGACTGGTCTAAGTCAGTGAGAAAGTAAAGCTGGGTCTCTGAGCACATGCCATAGGCTGGGAGACACATCGAGCTGTAGAAAAGTTCCCCTGTTCTTTCATACACGTGATCTGTGCTTAGAGGCTGGCCACCTGTGCCACTCCTACCTGCTTCACACTTCCCGGCCCCAGGAGGCCTCCTGAACTCAGCCTAGTGTTAGCATTTGGGTATTGAAGTCCTCCATGAAGACCCATGAACTCTCTCAGAGCAAAGCTGAGCCCAGTGCACACCATCAGCTCCCAGCACAGTACCCACTGCCAAGCAGGCCCTGAGTGACTTGATGAACTCAGTCCACTGAACTGAAGGATGTCCGGTCACGCCGGGGAGCTGGCAAGCTCAGAAGCAGAACTAGAGCAGGCCCTAGCTAACCAGCTGTGAAATTCCAATCCCCATCGTGTCCAGGTGAGTAGGCAGAGTAGGCAGACTGTCACAGAGGACAGGAGATCATCTGGGGAGAAGGAGGGACCACAGGATGCCAAGGCACTTATCCCACTCCCCTCACAGTGTGCATCTCCTCGGGCTCCAAGGTCTCCCTTTTCAACCGCCTGCGCTCCCAGACAGTGTCCACACGCTACCTCTCTGTGGAAGACGGGGCCTTTGTGGCCAGCGCAAGACAGTGGGCTGCCTTCACACTCCACCTGGGTAATGACAGAGCAGGCGCGGGCTGGGGGGGTCCATGTGTGTTAGCATATTTAATCAACACTTCAGAAAGGTAAACCAGTGTAACTGAGCCTTGGGAGGGGAGGACAAAGGTTTGCCTCCCCCTCCCCCTGCCTTAGCCCACCCACTCTATTCTAGTCCCTGTGGCTATGCCCTTTCCCTCAAGCCAGTAAGTGGCTGGCCCAGGGAGCACACCTTTGTGGGGATGACCACAGATTACCTCTGCAGGACTAGATCCCTAGTCTTCGCTTCTTCCGCCTCTTCCGCCGTGGCCAGCTGTGGTGTGTCACAAAGCCAGAAGTGGAGAAGCAGGATTTGGGGCAGAAGTTCTGAAGCCTTTGTCCCTTTCTTTCATCTCCAGCTGATGAGCACCGTTCCCAAGGGGACTTTCCACCCCAGGAAGGTTACATCCGCTATGGCTCCCTAGTGCAGCTCGTCTGTACAGTCACAGGCGTCACACTGCCTCCTATGGTATGAGAAAGGACTCTGTATCCACACGGGTAACCACAGATCAGTGCGGAAGCGTGGCCACTGTGGGCAGGGCTGGGGCGGGGTGAGGCCTGCAGGTCTAAAGACACCAATTCTCTCTTAGTGCTTCATGGGAGTGTGCCCATGACCTCATGGCTATCAAAATAGAACTGCCTGGGTGGGAGAGCAACCAACCTCTGGGGAACCCCGCACCTTGCCCCTCCCTTCCTGACACCCTTCTGCTGCAGATCATCCGCAAAGTAGCCAAGCAGTGTGCCCTCCTTGATGTGGATGAACCCATATCCCAGCTGCACAAGTGTGCATTCCAGTTTCCAGGTGACACTCCAGGAGGGGGTGGCACCTACTTATGCCTTGCCACAGAGAAGGTGGTGCGGTTCCAGGTGAGAAACGGAGACTATCAAGTATATTAGGAAGAATACAGAGGCCTCAGGATGTAAGATCTTGTCCACAAAGGTTGCTGTTTCTCACGCAGTAGTGCCATCCATGGAAGATTAGAGTCACAGAATGTAGAAAAGCAATGTAATTACTATTAGTAAACAATACTCCTTCCCAAAGGCTTTTAGATGTTGGGATATGAACTTGCAGAATATATGAACTGGAGAGATAGATAGCTCAGTAGGTAAGAGAACTTGTTGCTCTTCCAGAGGATCCAAGTTCAAGTCCCAGCACCCACATAGTGGGCCACAACTTTACAACCACCTGTAACTCCAGCTCTAGGGGATCTGACACCCTCTTCTGACCTCTGAAGGTCACACACATATGGCACAGATTCACATATACATACATAAAAAGAAAAAATTGCAGAATATAAACAAAATCATAGTAGGAAATAGCATTGAATATTACTGAACAAAGTTATAGGATGTCAAGGCACAAAAATCATACAGTGTGGAAAACAATGATTATTAAGTAATATTTCTTCCAAAAAGTATTATTCAAGAATGTTAGTAGATAGAATCATAAAGAAAACAATAATCATAGCCAGATGATGAGCACATCTGTAATCTCAGCATCCATGAGGCAGAAGCAGGCAGATCTCTGAGTTCAAGGCCAGCCTGGTCAATAGAGTGAGTTCCAAGACAGCCAAGGTTACACAGAGACACCCAGTCTCAAAGAAGAAGAGGAAAAAGGAAGAAAGAGAGAGGGGGAAGAAAAGAAAAGAAGAAAAAAAAGAAAACTAGGTTATTAGAAACTAAACTGGTTCACCAGGTGGTGGTGATTCACACCTTTAATCCTAGTAATCAGGAGGCAGAGGCAGGAGGAGCTCTGTGAGTTCGAGGCCAGCCTGGTCTACAGAGTTAGTTTTAGGACAGGCTCCAAAAGCTACACAGAGAAACCCTGTCTTGAAACACAAGAGAGAGAGAGAGAGAGAGAGAGAGAGAGAGAGAGAGAGAGAGAGAGAGAGAGACTAAGCTGGTTCAAGGATTTAGTGTTCTCTAAGGGAGAGGATGTTAACTCTTGGGGCTAGTTGGTAATGTACCTGTTGTGCCAACTCTGGCACCTGAATTCAATACCCTAGAACTCACATCTATTTTTAAAAATTGAACACGGTGGCCCACACCTGTAATCCCAGCACCTGGGAGACAGAGCCAGGGAATTCCAGGGCTTTTCTTAGCCAGTCTAGCCAAATAAGCCAACTTCAAGTTCAGTGACAGACTGTCTCAAAAATAAAGTGGAGAGCAATTGAGGAAGATTCTCCGACCTCCACACTGGTACTCAAGGACTCGGGCACACACACACACACACACACACACACACACACAAAAATACACAGTATAAATAAAAAATATTGTTTTTAGAAAAGAATGGATTTGGATATACATCCCATACAGTGTGAGGGTCACACTCAAGCTCCCGGAGCAGATAAACCGGAAAGCTTAGGAGGGAAACCTGATGAGCCTGAACCACTAGCGAAGCTTCAGTTCCATCCTTTGGACCTCCTGCCAGGCTTCCCTCTGTCCCAAGGAGGCCAACAGGGCACTGCTCAACGACAGTTCTTGCTGGACCATCATTGGCACCGAGTCGGTGGAGTTCTCCTTCAGCACCAGCCTGGCCTGTACTCGGGAACCTGTCACTCCAGTGCCCCTCATCAGCACTCTGGAGGTGAACTGCAGATGGGCTGCCTGCCCTGGGACTCGGGGGGGGGGGGCTCCCACCCCTACCCCCCCACACACCTTCCCCAGTCACCTACATCTGGTCCCATCCGCCCCCAGCTGAGCGGCGGAGGTGATGTGGCCACGCTGGAGCTGCACGGAGAGAATTTCCACGCTGGGCTCAAGGTGTGGTTTGGAGACGTGGAAGCAGAAACTATGTTCAGGTACCGATGGCGGGGAGGGGGGAGGAGGAGAGGAGGAGGACAGCTTGGCCCCAAGGCTCAGAGGTTGGAATGTTTGTCAACCTATCCTTCATATCCCACCCACAGAAGCCCGCGGTCCTTGGTGTGCGTGGTCCCAGACGTGGCGGCCTTCGGCAGCGACTGGCGTTGGCTGCGCACTCCCATTACGGTGCCTGTGAGCCTGCTGCGTGCGGATGCGCTCTTCTACCCCAGCGCCTTCTCTTTCACCTACACCCCGGAATACAGCGCGCGGCCGCCCGACGCGCACGAGCCCGCCCCTGATGCAGACGCGCTTCTCGAGAGCATCCACCACGAGTTCACGCGCACCAACTTCCACCTCTTCTGCCCCAGCTAGGCACCGCCGCCACCTGCGGCTAACGCCCGCCCGCAGCTGTCCCTAGGGAGCATACTTTCGGTTTCCTTGCCCCTTTGCTGTGAAAGGGCAGGAGGGAGGGAGATTTCTCACCTGTCCTCAGGCCACCCGCTAGCCTCAACTGTCAATCAAGAGTGATGTTCTAATGTCTTCATGGTGTTTCCTGTTTGTTTTGTTTTGTTGTAAGGATGTAGATCCATCCTTCTGTCTTTGTCTCTTTCTGGCTTTCCTGAGTCCTTGGCAGACCCTGAGGATCCATGCCTAGGGGATTTGCCCTCCAGACATCTGTGTCCCCCACTTGAAAACAAGTCACATGAAATCTGCTAGCTTGTCTTGGGCGCTGATCCTATCTGTGGTCCCTCTTAGAGCTAGGCATCAGCCCCTGGCTACACACCCTATGGCACCCTTGCCTGGGTTTGATCTCTGGCGCACAATCCTAGCAGTTGGGCAGTGGCCTAGGACAGAAGTCAAGCTTTGTCCTCTTTGATTACCCACAGCCACTTCTCCTTCAGGCCCAGTAGGAAGCAGCCTGAGGACAAAGATCGCTCTACAGTCCTGGAACTGTGGCAGGGGGTGTGGGGCAATGGGGTGCTGCTGGGTGCTCCCCAGATTCTGTCCAACTCAGAATCTGATAGAGCAGGTATCTTTAGGACTCTGTAGAGAAGAAATGCTGTTGGAGAGATGAGACATCCTAAGCCTGGCAGACATCTGAAAACCCTGGCAGCCAGCAACTAGCTATTCCTCTATTGCCAAGCAAGAAGATATTGCAGATACAGAGGCAAACATAGGGCCTCTTTAGACCAAAACTTTCCCAAACCAAGGCAGACAGAAGTTATGGGACAACTGAGCAATAACGGAACTGAGAAATGGGTCTCTGAGCATGGAGCCATGGCTGGAGCTATAGACCCTCTCTGGTCAGCCTTCCCTTTCCCTGCCTGCTCTGTGCTTATATAGAAAAGGAGACTGAGTAGGATCCTGGCTTGGGCTGTGAAAACAGCCCAAGATAACAATGAGTGCCAGTCTCTGGTCTTGCCTACAATGAGTGCCAGTCTCTGGTCTTGCCTGGTAGGGAGAACTGATTTGAAATATGGGCTCAGTCTCCGGCCATACCACCCTGAACATGCCAAATCCCCTCTGAAATGTGGGTTCCAAGCTCTAATGAGCTGGAACTTTCCTTAACCCTTGGAGGAAGAGCTCATTTCCTGTAAGACCTCCCACCCACAAGTGTGGAAAGTCCCATACAAAAACAACAATAAGATTTGTCCATGCTGGGTGGTGGTGGCACACGCCTTTAGGCCCAGCCCTCGGGAGACTGAAGCAGGCAGATCTCTGTGAGTCTGAGTCCAGCCTGGTCAACAGAGTGAGCTACAGAACACCCAGGTGTTACACACAGAAACCCTGTCTTGAGAAATAGAGAGAGAGACTCAATAATCTTTTTCTTTTCTTTTCGCCCCCCGAGACAGGGTTTCTCTGTGTAGCTTTGGTGCCTGTCCTGGAACTAGCTCTTGCAGACAGGCCTCGAACTCACAGAGCTACACCTGCCTCTGCCTCCCGAGTGCCGGGATTAAAGGCGTGCACCACCACCACCTGGCTGGTTTTCACTGATTTCTGTCATCTACTATCGACAAGCTCAAATTCACCATGAAAGACAAAGAAGAAGCTTACTCAAAGCCCACGTGCCCTTGACAGTGAATCTTGGCTAAGAAATGCAGGTACATTTTTGATGAGCTATATCCTCAGCATGAATTCCTGCCTCAAAGACTGTGTCACCATCCCGTGGTGATGCTGAGAAAAAGAGGAAGCAAAGGAGAGTCCAGAGTATACCAAGAAGGGAGTTGGGCTCGAGGGCCATTCAGTTGCCCGCTGAGCTTTCTCTGCTGCGCCCTAAGGCCAGTCTGAGCCCAAGCCCAAGCCTGCAGCTCTATTATAACCAATGGTCCCACCTAGAAGTCTTACCTTGGAGCTGGAGCTCCAAGGTCTTGAGTTCCAGCTGTGGGGCAGATGGTAGGGTTACTCCTTGACTGGAGTCTGCATCTTCTGACGCGAAAGCTTTTCCTGCCCGTGGTCCTCACAGCACTGGGTCTTCCGTCTCCTCCAGCAGGCAATCCCATCATCAAGGCTTGGGGACCCTATTACTTCTTCCACACCAACCCCCTCTTCCCTCTCTCTCCATCACTCTGACATCCAGATCCAGGAAAATGCCATAGGAATTCTCAACTTTCCAGTGTGAAATGAAAATCCATGAGCCCCCTAAATTCAAATCTTATTAGTAATTTCAAGACAGGAGATGATGAACTCAGGGCCAGCCAGAGTTGTTCTAAGGGCTTCACACACTTGTGAAGCCAGCCCTAGCCACAGGCTTCCATCTTGTATTCTACCAAGTTGGTATTCTACCAATCCTGTATTGGGTTGTCCTCTCTAGTCTGTGGGGTCCATATGGAAATGGGGTTATCATTTGTTTGTTTATCTCTCTGTAACACAATGCCTTGCACAATAAATTGGAGCTCCATGTTAAAAGGAACTGGATTGCATTGCCAGATAATGGCTTGCAAGTGCAAAGAAAAACCACCAGGTGGCACTGTTCCCCTTACAAACAGTACGCTGTGAAAAGGTGATCTGAATACTTCAAGAAAACCTTTTTCATTTCTTTGGAGCTCTCTGCAGGTTTACACGGTCAGTTCTACATAGCTCCAAGAAATTTACGAAGTCTCTAAAGTCCACTCATGGGTCCGCTTACTTCACTAGACTCAGCTAAGTTAGTTGTAAAAATTAGCTGTCCTTAGTGGATGTGGTAGCAAATGCATTTAGTACCAGCACTTGGAGGCAGAGGCAAGCAGATCTCTGTGAGTTCTTCATAGTGAGTTCCAGGACAGTCAAGACTACATAGAGCAACCCTGTCTCAGATAAACAGACAAACAAACAGACAAATCCTTCCAGGCCACCCCACAGACCAATTGGATTGAAATCTCTGTGCTACCCTACTATTCATTCTCTCCCCCTCTTGAAAAAGGGTAAACTGAGGCTACAAGAGAGAAGGCTAAGCTCATAGCAGGTTGATGGCACAGTCTGGCCTGCACTCCTAACACAAAGCATGGGGTTCCGAGGTTCTCTTAGCTGTCACGCTAGGCTACAGATGGAATGTGTGTGTTGGAGGTAGAACAGAGTGGGAGGATGCAGGCCCAAAGGGAGGACAAGACAGACATCTGGTCCCCAAACTCCAGTTCCCAAGCTCTCACAATGGCTGAAGTCCTACCGCTCACGAAATAGTCTCCCCGTTTAAGGACTGGCCTTGGGCTGCTTCTCTGGCTTTTGTTTCTGTTGAATTAGGTTTTCTGCAAAGAGAAATTACTTAGAACAAAAGCATGGTGCAATTTTCAGACATTTCCCTCCCTGGGGAGGATGTGGATGTCTGAGATCATAGACCATGAAGATGTCAAGGGAGAAAAGAATGGGGAAGTAAAACCAGCATGACAATATCTACAGGTTTTGTCTAGGGTGAGTCCTATATATACTCTACTCTTCCCTCCTCTCTCTCTCTCTCTCTTTCTCTCTGTGTCTGTCTCTCTCTCTGTCTGTCTCTCTCTCTCTCCTAGTCAGGTTTGGCTCTGTTCCAGACCCCAAAGGGACAAAGTTAGGGTAGTGGTAACACAGTAACAGTTTTAGAGGGTAAAGTGGGAAACACCTGCTGCAGCTGGCTGCCTGCGGTGGGTGGGGGTTGTGGGGTAACTGGGGAAGGCAGAGCCTTGTGGCTAAATTCCTCATGAATTCCCCAGCTAAAGAGTATTTTAGCGCGGGGGGAGGGGGTACTGGACACGGGACTGGGACTGTAGCTCAGTTGGTATAGTACTTGCCCAGCCTGCACAAAGGCGCATAAAGCAGGCGTGCTGATTGGCACGCGCCTGCAATCCCAGCACTCAAGAGGCTAAGTCAGAATCAGGGGTTAGAATCAGGGGTTTTGGAAATTCAAGGTGGCCAGGTGGAGAGTGGGGTGGTGCACACTTTTAATCCCAGCACTCAGGAGGCAGAGGCAGGAGGATCTCTGTGAGTTCGAGGCCAGCCTGGTCTACAGAGCAAGCACCAGGACAGCCAGGGATACACAATGAAATCCTGTCTCAAAAAACAAAAAATCTCAAAAAAAAAAACCCCACAAACAAAAGAAATTCAGGGTCATCTTCTAGGTACATAGTGAGTTCAAGGCTAGGCTGAGCTAAATGATACCCTGTCAAAATATAGGGAGTGTGAGGTACTAAGGCAAAGCCCATCCCCACCGAATTCATCCATGAACCACTTCTCTCTGACCTTGGCTGTTAGTCTGATGGGGTATGCTGCCCACAGTTATGCCTGGGCACACATACATTGTATGTATTTACTCTATACTTGTATTTATAGTCTCTTCACACGGCCATCCACACATATTTTCAGAGGTGTCTTAAGGGGAAGCAAAGTGGTTCCAGTTGAAGCTGGATCCAGTAGGCGGCAATCCTGGAGTCAAAGCCAGTGTCAGCTGGGTGAGCTTAGCAGCCTCAAGTTATTTAAGATCTCCAAGCCCTAGTTTCTGATTCTGTAAATGGGAACTGGCAGCCTCTGTTTCATAAAATACTGTCGGTGAAGGCTTTTTTCTAGGATCTGACCCACAGCGACCACTTCCTGTGGGCTACCTGCTGCCGCTGCTCTTGTTTTGTTTCGGGGGTGGGAGGGTACAGAAGCAGACTCTCACATAGCCCTGGCTGGCCTGGAACCCAAAGAGACCCCCACACCTCGCTTTTCCAGTGCTGAGATTAGAGGGATGAGCCACCACGCTTGGCCAACATAAGCACCTTTCAAAGGGGAGACTATTATCCTATTTGCAAGATGAGGCGATCATTAGGCCGTGGGAGGTAAGAGACAGCTCTGTACCAGTTTTCTGTTGCATAACAAATAACCACAAAAGTATCAGGTTGCAACAATACATATACATTGTTTGGCGTTTCCATGGAGTCCAAGAGCAGCTGCCCAGCTTAACTGGCCTGCTCAGGGTCTCCTATGGCTGTAATCAAGGTCTCTTTGATACAAAAGTCCTGTTCTATGCTCATGTGACTATGCTCAGGTGACCATTGGCAAAATTAATTTCTCGAAGCTGTCAAACGCATGGCACCTTGCTTTGTTGAGACCAACTAAGTCAGGCTCACCCAGAATAATATCTCTTGCTAACTCATGAGTCAACTCATTGGGGACATTAATATATCTGCAAAATCCTTCTACCTGTCCTATCTAATATAACCTATAATAAACTCAGTGGCATCCTACATAATTTACAGGTCCAAACACATCAAGAGAAGAGACTTACACACATCAAGGAAAGAGAATTAGGGACCTGGAAAGATGGCTCAATGGTTAAGATCACTAGCCGCTCTGTCAGAGGACCCAGGTTCCATTCCCAGTACCCACTTCAGATAGCTCCCGACTGCCTGTAACTCCAGTTCTGGAGGATAAGATGTCTCAGAACTTTGAGGGTACTAGCACTCACATGTAAGACACACACAAGGTCCCCCAAGCATACCCATAACTCGATATAATAAAATAGGGAACTGGAGAGATAGCTTGGTGGTTAAGAGCACTGGTCACTGTTCCAAAGGACCGGGGTTCAATTCCCAGCACCCAGGTGGCAGCCCACAACTGTCTATAACTCCAATTCCAAGGGATCTGGCACCTTCACAGATATACCAAATATGTAGGCAAAACACCAATGCACATGAGATTTAAAAAAGTTTAATTATAAGATAATAAGCATTTAAAAGCAAGGGAGAAGGGATTCATCAAGTATGCATATGTCATGGAGGAGGGAAGAACTCTTGGGGCCATCTTGGGAATTCTGCCTACTCCCCAAAGCTTCATAGCAAATACAGACACGGGAATATCTGTCTGACATGTAAGTTTTTCCATGCCTCGTGAAAGAAATGTCCAGTGGAGGGGCCGCTGCTCCAAGGGCTTCCCGAAGCTGGCAGATTGTAAGTTAAGAATAGTACAATACTATACCCCTTGTTCAGTTCTCAGAGATAATACACCAGTCAGTGTAAGCTTGCCAGACAAATAAACCCAGTGTAGGACTGGGAGGTAATGAAGGGTAAGTGGTCACCAACCTGAAAGATGGTTTCTATTTTGGTTTGGACATGAAGTGCCCACTTCCCTAAGGCTTAGGTTTTGTTTGGTTTTGGTTTTAGTATTTTGTTGGGTGTCTCCCTCCTGCCCCACCCCCATCCCCTTGCAACCCTTGGTTTTTTGAGACAGGGTTTCTGTATATAACAGCCCTGGCTGTCCTGGAACTCACTCTGTAAACCAAACTGGCCTCAAAGTCACAGAGATCCTCCTGCCTTGGCCTTCCAAGTGCTAGGATTAAAGGTGTGTACCACTGTGGCCAGGCTAAGGCCAAGGTTTTGCTTTTTTTTTTTTAAGATTTTATTTAGTATGTTTACACTATTCTGTCTGCATGATTGCCTGAAGGCATTACAGATGGTTGTGAGCCACCATGTGGTTGCTGGGAATTGAACTCAGGACCTCTGGAAGGGCAGTCAGTGCTCTTAACTTCTGGGCCATCTCTCCAGGCCCAAGGTTTAGGCTTTAAAGGCTTGACTGCCAACAGTTTTGGGGAAGTGACTGAATCCTGAGGCCTCTGACCTAATCAGAGTATTAACCCCTTAATGGATTTTTAAAGATAGCATTATTGGGAAGTAGTAAACCAAAGAGGTGGGGCCTAGTTTGAGGAAATAGGTCATTGCGGTGTACCCTGGAAAGTTGTGCTTGTCCCTGACCCCTTGTCTCTCTCTGCATACTGGACACCACTAGAGGAGCAACTTTGCTCCAGCATGCCCCCATGTTGTCCCTTCACGGGTTGGGTAAGGACAGAACCTCAAGTCAAAATAAACCCTGGCTCCCTGTGCCTGTCTCAGGCATCCTGTCAGTACTGAAAGTAGGCTAAGACAGCTTCCAGGGAGTCCTGCCTCTCCTGCCATTCCTGCCTTTGTGGAGTTGACTGACCCATATGCATGACTAAGGAGATGCTGCTAAAGGAAGAGTGTGTGACTTCCAAAGCCAGGACATAAAAGGCCTTGTAGCTTCTACCTGGCTCTCTTGGATCACTGACTTTGGGCCGCCTGCTGCTGTCATGAGGACACGCATTTCTACGTTAATCCATGAGGTGAGCAACAGAGGCCTCTTGCCAAGGGCTAGAGCCAAGTTTCCAGGCATGTGAATGCTCCCTGTTGGAAACAGATCCTCCTGCTCAACCAGGTTTTCAGATGACTACAACATAGCCCATATCTGGATTAGGACTTTCTGAGACATGCCCTCACCCCACCCCTGAACCATCTACTTTGGTTGCTCCTGAGTTTCTGACTCACAGAAACCATGGGGCATTTGTCATCCTAAGCCCCTAAGTCTAAGAAGACTGTTACATAGCAACAGATAATACTTCTGGAGCTACCTCACCCAGAGGACAGTACTTGTGCTGGGAGTATCACTTGAGTGCACATAGCCAACCTCCAGCCTTTCCCTCCATAGGCTGCGGGTAAACATGGCAAGAGCCGATGGAGGCCGAAGTCCAAATGCAGATGTGTCGACCTCCACTCTAACACAGTGGACATATTGTGTCCACACACACCATCCAGTTTGGGAGCCACTAGCTACCTGTAGCTACATGTAGCCATTGTGCACTTAGGAAGGTTTTGCAACTCAATTTGCATTTTAAAATGCAAAGAGCCACAGTGGCTGGCAGCTACTGTGTTGAATGAGCAGCTCTATCAGATGAGACTGGATGCTATAGGAAAGGTAATGAGTTCTAAGAACCAGAAACTCACCCAAGGGGCTCAGAAACAAAATATAGCTTTGATCTCTAGAGAGATTTGAGAGCCCAGCTACTGCTTCAGAGGGAACTGTGAGGGTTGAGCATCTCCCAGTGACGGAACTATGGGCAACATCACCCTCTAATAGACACTGCAATTATGAGTAGACCACAGAAGCTTGCTACGTGGGTTCAAATCCCACCTGCCACTGTCTAACTGTAAATTTGGACAAGTTGTTTAACCTTGTAGACGCAGTTTCTCCAGTTCTAACAACTGTTTCATGCTGTTGTGATAATTAACGGGTCCAAATGTTTCACACTTGAGTGGGTTCCTATGCTGTATGTGACATAAGGGTCCACCAGGTTCCTCTTGGTGCCTTCCTTCCCACTGGGCAGCACGGTGATGCCAAGCCCAGGTTTTAATGGACCTCAAATTGAAGTTCCACTCTCTGGAGACCTTGGTGAAAGGTTCCCTGTGAGTATGACAACTATGGCAGGGCCTGTAGAGACCGGGCAGATGACATCAGGGAAGCAGACAGAAACTGTGCCAAGACAAAGCCAGTTTCCTCTTATCCACCTCTACTCACCATATAGACTCGACAGCTGACAAAGTCTAATTTTTTAATCCCTAAGATAAGTGAGCTATTTGGACTTTGATGAGAAGCATCATGTTTTCTGCACAATGATTCACTTGAGGGTTATTTTTACTATTAACTAGTAGTATGTGTGCACCCTCCACAGGACACGTGTAGGCAGTTTGTGTGTCCCGTATGTGTGTGCACCCTCCACAGGACACATGTAGGCAGTTTCTCTGTGTCCCATATGTGCGTGCACCCTCCACAGGACACATGTAGGCAGTTTGTGTGTCCTGTATGTGTGTGCACCCTCCACAGGACACGTGTAGGCAGTTTGTGTGTCCCGTATGTGTGTGCACCTTCCACAGGACACATGTAGGCAGTTTGTGTGTCCTGTATGTGTGTGCACCCTCCACAGGACACATGTAGGCAGTTTGTGTGTCCTGTATGTGTGTGCACCCTCCACAGGACACGTGTAGGCAGTTTGTGTGTCCTGTATGTGTGTGCACCCTCCACAGGACATGTGTAGGCAGTTTGTGTGTCCTGTATGTGTGTGCATCCTCCACAGGACATGTGTAGGCAGTTTGTGTGTCCTGTATGTGTGTGCATCCTCCACAGGACACGTGTAGGCAGTTTCTCTGTGTCCTGGTAGCCGCTCCCATGTAACCAGAGAGACTTAATATTAATTATAAATGTTTGGCCAATAGTTTAGGCTTGTATTTAGCTAGCTCTTAAAAATGAAATTAACCCATTTCCATTAATCTATGTGCTGCCCCAAGACTCATTTACCTCATGTATATAATACTTCCCATCCTGCTCGCTCTTCATCTGTCTCAAGACTCTCAGGATTCCCTGGCCCTCCCCTTCTTGCCAGCTTTCTCTCTGCCCTGAAAATCCCGCCTAGTCATCAGACAATCAGCTTTTTATTAACAATGAGAGCAACACATCTTCATAGTGTACAAAAGGATTGATTATTCCATGGCATTTTCCTCTTTTGTCTAATTAAAAAGGTAAAAACACAGTAAAATCATATATAACAAAAAGTTATCAAGTAAGAATTAGTTACCATATCCAGCCCGTTTGTATTTGGCAAAATTAGAGAAAACATTTTGTTATCCATCTTATCTTTAGAGGACTACGTCCCCTCTCCCACCAAAGTTTGCCCTCAGGCTTAGGGACATCATTTAGGGGTTGATTATAATTGGTATATGGTTGAGGGATGGGGGGAGGAATTTTATAGGCTCAGGGATCTTTTTTTTTTAAAAAAAGAGAGAGAGAGAGGGATAATTGGATGATGGGATAATAGATTGGTATTTGTGAATTATTGTTTTTAGACAATTATATTGGTATAGATTCTTGTATATTGATACAAAGTTAAATTATATTGAATATTGTATGCATGTATGCTTCTACCTCTGTTCAAAACATTGTTTATGTATTGATATATATATTTACCATATTGCAGTATACATTTCTACCTCTGATCAAGATACTTGTACATTGTTTACATTTGGAAGTAATTGTCCTCATTTATTGCACAGTTGTTTATTGTCTTAGTCTTTAAGTTAGATAGGTATTGAGAATTATAGATCAATAGTCATCTATGTTTGTCATATTTATAATTAGACTAATCAGGTTCTTTAGATACATAGAGATTATATTCAGTATAGATAATCTTCAAACTCTTCAAAGAGCTGTAGAAAATGGCATTTAATCTAACTTAGAGTTCCATGGTAGTGAGACACAATCACCCCTGGCAACACTGATCTAGTCCCGAGAGAATGTTGAGCACCAAAGACACTCCACCTGGAGCTTTTCTTCTTGGCAGAACTGGCCTTTGGGCAAAGAAATGCCCATACCTCAACCATTAACAGAGATACATAGTATCCGTAAATGGATAAAACAGGACTGTCATATCCTGCAAAGACAGGGTAAAATAGTTTTGAAAAGTTTCTTGCCTTTGAAAATGGTATGTCAATTACTTTAGGCCTTAGCCAAAGTTGGTTGCTTCAACATTGCAAATGAGACTTTGGGTGATTGCCCAGGTAGCCAGTTGTCTGTCATTTGTTGCACATTTTGGAAGTTTCTCACACTTCCTGTTCACTCAAGTAATATTGTTTCCCTTCTCAGATCTTTGATGGAGTTGAAGATTAGTTAATTGTAGTTACCTTCCTCGTGATTCAGCCAAGCTTAATTTCAATGCAATATTTAGACTCCTTGAAATAGAATGTTTAATAAAACTTTTGTTATGTGTTCTTTGCTTAATATTGTTTATATTGTTTGTAATTTTATATTTGGTATCTGTTCCTATTGTATATAGTTGTATTGGGTTTGAATCAATCTTGTTTAGATAAAAGGGGAAGATGATGGGGAAGCTCTGTTAACCAATCATGCCTAATTAAGTCTATTAGTCTTTAACTACCTCAAAGACTCCAGAAGCGGGGGCTGGAGAGATGGCTCAATGGTTAAGAGCACTGGCTGCTCTTCCAGAGGTCCTGAGTTCAATTCCCAGCAACCACATGGTGACTCACAACCATCTGCAATGAGATCTGATGCCCTCTTCTGGCCTGCAGGCATATATGTGTAGTAATGAGGGGCTCGGGCTGTGTTCCCGGCGCCGGGCCCCTTGTTCTGTTCCACCCGGCTCACCCTCCTACACCATATATGCAGGTAGAATGTTGTATACATAACTAAATAAATAAATCTTAAAAAAAAAAAGACTCCAGAAGGGTGTAAGGTTACCTAAAGACAGGGACATCTGGATGACATCTGGACAGTAGTAACCTGAAGTTCTTTTATATGCTATAGGAATGATAGGGATGGTCAAGTTAAAACTTTCATTTTTATTTAGACAAAAAAAGGGAGAAATATGGAACATTCCTTTGCACGTATGAACATATGCCATTGTGACTGATTTAATAAAGACGCTGACTGGCCTATAGCTAGGCAGGGTAAGGTTAGGTGAGAGAACCAGACTAAAAGGATGCTGGGAAGAAGAGTCTCAAGGAGATAGAGATGAACTTGCAGTACTGTCAAGAGGTACTGCCACATGGCAGAGTGTAAAAACATGGGTTAATTTAAAATGTAAGAGCTAGTTAGTAATAAGACTAAGCTATTGGTCAAGCATTTATTAATAGTAAGTTTCTGTGTAGTTATTTGGGAACTGGCTGGCAGGGCAGAAAAGTTTGCCAACACAGAGGTGAGAGGACACCTTTACCATGGAGTCTGGGAATCACACTCAAGCCATCAGACTGACTCCTCAGGGATTTCTGTGTTTGTTTTTAACCCTGGTGTTGCTTACTTAAACATGGAGCTGGATAGTGGTGACACATGCTTTAATCCCAGCACTTGAGAGGCAGAGGCAGGCGAATCTCTGTGAGTTCAAGGCCAGCCTGGTCTACAGAGCAAGTTCTAGTACAGTCAGAGCTACACAGAGAAACCCTGTCTTGAAAAACCAAAAAGAAACATTAAAACATGGAGAGACAAGATGTTCTGTCCAGACCATCAGGGCACATTTTCTGGCATCTTTCCTCCCTCTTGCTATTTCAAATCAGTCCCTGTGTCTGGCACCTGAAAAGGTCTCTTAAGCTTCATCGAGTTCAAGGGTACACTCCCAAACTGAGCGGGGTGGAGCTTGCCTCTAATCCCAGCACTAGGCAGGCAGAAGCCAGTGTATCCGAGTTTGAGGCCAGCCTGGTCTACAGAGTGAGCTCCAGGACAGCTAGGGCTACACAGAGAAACCCTGTCTTGAAAGAGTAAAAATAAAATAAAATGACAAGTTAGATAGAAAGTACCAGGTTTTATTATCCTTTTATCAAAAAAAAATCAGTAACAGACGACAGTGTGAGGGGTACAGAAAAGGTGCAGGCACCGAGGCTAGAAGAGGACCCAGCCAGCTGGGGCCCTGTACTGAGGTGCTCATGGGACTTACAGGCACAGGCATGGTTGAGGGACTCCGACCTCCCCAGTCCACACTCCGTAAGAGGGGGAGTCCTAGACAACAGAACTCGTTGGGGCCTCATCACCCTCCTCCAGGTCCCCTTCCCTTGCCCCAGGATACAAGCAATGCTGAGTGGCGACCTGCTATGGTGACTGAGCACTCATTGTGGCCAGAGCAACTGAGAAATGATTTCTAATTGTGTAGGCTAAACTGACCTGATTTATCCAGCCATACGGGGTCACTGTCATCTACAGACCCTGGAGAAAGCAGACCCAGGAGCCCTGCTGCTGGGTCCCCAGCACAAGGCAGAATGAGGGTTAGAGTCAGCTACCCTCAACTACGTCAGCTCAATCTCAAGAAGGCACCAGGAACAGGGCAAGAGAAGGGGCCAAAGCCTACTCAGCCACACGAAAAATCACTCACACGGCCACCCAGCCAACATGAAACTGGTAATACCATTCTATATCCTAAAAAAATATATTCATCTATTCTCCTAGAGCCAAGTAAGGATAATATATTACAAGAACACATACACAAATATCCCACTATCCCCTACATTATATTCTGGAATCTGCTAGAACATTATAGTTACTTCTTAGACAAAGCAACTTCAGAAAGGGCCAAAGTCATAAACAAGAAGGCAGAGTATTTTTTTAAAATGGTGGGGGAGGGGCAGTGAAGAAAGGAAGGAAGGAAGGAAGGAAGGAAGGAAGGAAGGAAGGAAGGAAGGAAGGAAGGAAGATGAAGAAGCAGCCCTGTCTGAAGCTATAAATAGTAACAAAAAAATTAATAAAAATCATTATCTCCAACTCTTCTCTCATTTCAAAAGACAAACAAAACAACATAAAAACCATGACACACAAACTCAGCCGGTGCAATGGAAATGCTCTGCACAGAACATGTGCCCATCCCCACATTCTTAGCCCAGGCACAAACACTCACAGAAAGGAATGAACCATTTTTAAAAAAAAAAAAATTTGTTTTCTCAATCTTCTACAAATGCATTTCGGCACTTCACCCCACCCTCCCCAGATTTCTTTTAAAAAGGTGAGTTCCAAAAGTCACTGGACAGAGCCTAGAATGGCCAAGGCGTATCATAGAGACTCTGTAGTGTGACCCACTAGTGAGTGGACCATCTCAAGGTGCAGAGGATTCTAGCTTCTTGTCCCAGCTCCTGATAGATGAGCAGGGTATATAGCATATGGACAGCAGCCAACTTGGCTTCCAGAGTCAAGGCAGTCATAGATGAGGTGCATTCAGTACAGGTCTACACGGGTCCTAGATTCTATTCTGAAAATTTGGGGGGAAAAATGAACCAATCCCAGGCTTGCCTTTAGAAAAGGCAAGTTTAACCCTTACTTTCTGCCAGAGCCACCGACACACATACCCCTACCCCCAAATCCAAGTGAGGCAGCACAGTAGATGACCTCTGCTGACACCAGAAAGGTGACCAGAGACAGAGATACTCATGAGTCAGTATTAAGGTGCCCTCCCTCCACTAATGCCCACCATCCAATCATTTGACTCCCCTCCCCATTAAGTCCAAGCAGCACTCATGGGAAGCTTCACGCATAGAACTCGTTGGTGGGGGCTTTTTTGTAGATGGGTTTCTTGCCCAGGTCGTAACTGCCTTCATCCTTCTTCTTCATGCGGTACACCAGCAGCAGGACCAGGAAGACGGCGAAGAGGATGCCCACCACGCCGCCAACAATCAGAGCTGGAGGAAGAAGAGAGCAAGAGGTGAGGGTGAGATGCTTCTTGGGACTTCAGGGTCCATGTGCTCAATTTTCTCGGTCGCCATGACCACCCTACCATACCAAGGGAGATGATAGAGATGACTGATACCTTATCAGCTTTGACCTTCATGACTTCCATGACAGGGTGACTAAGTAGTAAGACCACAGCTAAAATGGGCCACAAGGCAAAACCACTATTTCATCCCACATCTGGCCTAGTCCAAAGCTCGGGCTCTAAAACATCACATAGATGCTCCAGCAACAGCTTAGCACTAGGCCAGGAACAAGGAAAACGCAGGTTACTCTATCTTTCTCTGTGTGCACAGGGCCCACCTAGACCCATACACCCGAACAGGCACAGTCTACAAACGTGCAGAACACACTCAGTCCACACCGTTACTGCAGAAATAATTCCTGATTATCATGGTTTGTGTTCCCGTGTCTTGCGGGGATTCCCACTGGTTTCTTCTTAAACCTCGGACCTTCCCCATTGACTACTATGTCTACTGAGGCAAGCTTCTTCTTCTCTGATTGCATCTTCTTAAAGCACTTGGAGTGGTTAACGTGGTGCATGTGCTCAGCTCCTGGACTTGTAAACCTCTGGCTTTCTTGTGTCCCTCACACTGAACTAGGCCTGCACAACAGCAAGTACTTGAGAGGCAGGCGCCCGCCCGCAGCCCAGCTCGCTGAAGAGCGCCTGGCTGGGGGCAGGCAGAGGTAGACTTCTTTCTCCACTTGGGTGAGCATCTGTCCAGCTACTGTACCAGGTGGCCTGAGTGACTCATTTCTGTTTGTCAGGGGCCAGAGTAGCTGACAGAATCCTTCCTGTGGCAGGCTCAATCTCCTAATTCGGTTTTAACCAGCCTAAGAAAATTAATCTCTCTCTCTCTCTCTATCACTCACACAGACACACACACACACACAGAATGGAGCAGAGCAGCCAGAACTCAAGAATTTCTTCTAGAAAAAAAAAAAGAAAAAAGAAAGAAAAGCAAGACAGCGCTGCCAGGGGGACCAAACAAAGCACAGGCACTAACTATCAAGCAGCCCACATCCTTCCTGTCTCCAGCTGTTCCTTTCCCTCAGGTAACTCCACTCCTCCTTCGGGTCCTTGATCTGTGCTAGGAAATCCCGCAGGAGCAAGGCCCAGTCACAGGTTCAGAGGCCGACTGTGCCCCAGGTCCAAACACCAGGTCCACGAGACCCTGGCACTGACCCGGCTGCGGCTGAAGGGGATCCATGGGATACACAGGAACCTCGAGACAGACACACACGGAACCAAACCCCTGGGTGCTGTTTAAAAGCTGTCAGCTGTGACTGAGTCTCTGCTGTCCCTTCAGCGGTAAGGCCATAGGGGCTAGAAAAACGGATCTTTTCTAGAAAAGATCTTACGCCGGTGTGACCCTGATGTGGAAGGTAAAGGGACAGCCTGGCTTAGTTCTTCTCTTACTCTGCGAACCAGATCGGGACCTAAGTCTCACAAATAAGAAACAGCAGCTTGACTCGATCAGTGGTTTTCCAAGTTTTCTTGGGGGAAGGGGGGAGCCTACTGAATAGATCCAAAACTCCACAGATGTAAATAAAAACCTGTAGCCAGCAGGTCTAAAATAGGCCAAGAGCGAAACTCTGTGGTTGAGGAGACAGAGGGCAATTCTTTCCACAAAGCTCAAAACTTCTAAGGCCTTAGTGGTTTCTAAGGACGGCTCACTCTGACACCAACACAAAAGGAACGGTGACAGGAGACCCAAGTCACTGAGGTCTACGAGACAAGGCCAGTGAGAGCCAGAGCAGGTGAAGGAAGGAGATGGACAGTGACATGTGGGCACAAGGCTCCTTACTGACAACCTGGCCTAGTCTGGCTCAACTGGTTCCCAGGAAGCAGGACTTACCGAGCATGGGCCCGCTGCACCCACACCTGCTCAGCCTGTCACCCCCACCCCTGCCTGCGCATCTCTGTAAAGTGTGCTCCTTCCTCTGACAACCTGGTGTGGAGACCCCCACCCCCACCCCATCTCAAGCTGCCAGAGCAAAAGCGGCACTATCGCCAACTGATGTCCCCCAGACAGGCTTGCCACGGCCCAGCCTAAGGTCTCATGCGGGGCAGTACATTCCCTGCCAAGGGTCTCAAGCTGAAATATACTGATTCTGTAACATAAAAACATCTCCTGTCCTACCTACTAAGGGACAATGAGCACACTAATGAAGACTCAATCTGCAAAGCAATTTCGTTTTTCATCTTACACAAACCAACTCAAAAAAGTCTCAGCACCCCCATTTTACAAAGGGGTAAGAGGGAGGGACACACACGGACACACACACGGACACACGGACACACACACACACACACACACACACACACAAGTCCAGGCCAAGGTCAGAAGGCTCACAGGAGCTGTGAAAGTGAAAGGAGTCTATCTAATTCCTTGGGGCCTCCAGGCTTTCAAGGGAAATTAACCCTTAAATAATTAACCCCGGATGCCACTCAGTCCGGCTTTGAAAAATACCTAAAGGGCTTAAAGAAACAGTTCCTCTTCTATTCTTTAGAAGTCTTTGATATGCATGGATTCTTCCTCCCATCCCCCACCCCCTTAAGGGAGATAAAACCCTCGGATGCCCCAAGGTGAACAAAAGGGCCAAAGGGCCTTGTCCCTTCACCACGGAGGAGGGGTGACGAAAGAGCCTTACCTGCCAGGACCTCGGTTCTCTCAAAAATGTTGCTGTCCTGCGCAGTGCTGGACATGGAAACTTTGTTGGATATATCACCACCCACTTCAGAGGGTGAGACCCTTTTGGGAATGACTTCATTTTCCTCCAGCTCCTTGGTTTCTGAGGGGACACGGATCCCAGGCTGTGCCCTCTCCGGAATGTGGTTGTTTAGAGGCACCTAAAGGAAAAAGGAGGAAGAGAACACCGAGCCCATTAGCAGAGGAAGTAGGTGGATGGGGACCCAAGAGGATGACAGGTGGAGAATGACCTCGGCCCCAAATGGGAAAAGAGCATAAGTGTGGCGAGGAAGGGGTGGCTTTCATACTTCAGCAGGTACATGCTGGAGAAACCACAAGAGGTGTGGCAATTCCCACTTGCCCTTCGGGAAGTCAATTTTGCACCTGGAACTCTCTCCTAAGGCAGAGCGTGCGTGCGTGCGTGTGTGTGTGTGTGTGTGTGTGTGTGTGTGTCAAACACACTTGATGCTTGTTGGGGTGTTTTACTTTTAGGGTACCAAAATTTACTGACAACTATTTCATCAATAAGACAAAGAGAATGCAGCCTGTAAAAAACGGTAATGGTGCTAAACGATGCAAGAAAACCGGTCCTGAGGGCACCTGAATGCCTGTTCAATTTGAAAGCAGCGATGGCAAACAGCTGCAGATGCACAAGGAAGCTGGGGTGGACAGTGATCATTTTCTCCAGGGAGGATGGCCCACCTACCCTGCCCATGCCTGTCCCAAAACGAGCCCAGCGCCCCAGTAAAAAGCCTTCTTACAAAACAAAGTCAATCGCTATTCACAGGGCTGTATTTTCTGCCCTTCTCCATGTGTTGTGGAAGAGCAAGTGCAAAGGGGGAAGAGACCAAGGTGCAGCACTTACCAAGGGTTGTATCTCTTCCGGGAAGGTCTTGGTCTCCTCGGTGCCATCTGCCAAGGTTAGAGGAAGGACTGCGTGAGCACAATCGTCTCCAGGGAGCTAACTCATTCAGCTAGGGGCGTCCTACCCTCACAAGCCCCAGGGCAACTTCAGTCACCTCCTGGGACACTGGCTTTCTTTCTCAGCAGTATGTATGCAGCTTCCCATGGCAGGTATGGATCCACAGACTACAGAAATATCTGGGAACTGCTCAGAAATGCAGAATGTCCCAGCATAAGTGGCACACATTTTAAATCTCAGAACATCAGAAGCTTAGGCTATGTAACGGGGAGTCCAAGACCAGTTTGGGCCACCCTCTAAGAGCCTGTCTCAAACACTGAAAGCTGGAGAGGAAGTTCAATGGTAAAACACTTCGCCAGTCTCTATCTGGGAGGACTGACCAGCCTAGGGCCAGATTAACTAGAATTTACATTTGAACACGCTCCCCAGGAAATTAACCTTTGGGAAGGAAGCAGTTCATTGTAATACTAAATGCTACACAATGCAACGTAAAATTAACTACAGGAGGCCAAGAGCTTGCTTCTGCTCCACGGCAACCCTTTGTAGGCTGCCCTAGCACACAAATGTGCACCACCGTAGACACGGGAAAATTTACTTCTAAAAAAACGCAGTTACCCAGAGCTTGGTAAATTCAGTCCTCAACACTCATTCACAACCCTTCCAAGACTTGTTTTACACAGTGAGAAACCAAGGCTGGAGTTCTGGACTACAGGACTCCAAAGCTTAACACTCTGAATCAGTAGCAAATCCCTGAACAGGAGAGGGACACTTCTCAGCAGCTGTCTGACACAGAGGCCAGAAAGCCCATGAAAGGCCTGGCACCTGGTTACATCCAAGAAACCTCCCTGCCTCCATCTTATCTGAAGCAGGGGCTTTTCTTGGGCTCTGCTCTCCACATCTCAACCCACACATGCCCCTCCCACTCCACCCTCACTTCTGAGCCAGTACTTTTCCTTTTCCAAAGCAAGAAAAACACTTCGGGTCTTTCCCCACGCTCCCTCCATCCTCCACCAGAGAAAGGAGCCTATTGGACAGGTTCAGGCTCGTGCTCAGCTCTGAGGAATGAATTCTAAGTTGTTTACAACTCGTCCCAGAGACCCGGGGGTGGGAAATATTACTTTTGTTTCCCTTTTTGAAGTGGAGAAGGGCTGTAGGGAAATCTCCACTAAAATACACGTCTTCCCAGCCCAGGTCCCCAGCCTGCCCAAGCACACCTCCCCCCAAGCCCCATACCCAGATCTCCGGAGCCCGACAGCTCAAAGTCATCCGACCCCTGATCGAGGCCCCCAGCGTCTTCATCGTCAGGGAGGGCTCCAGAGAAGTATCCGCCTTCCAAAAGGTCCTGAGGGTCTATGACTTCAGTCTCTCGAATCTAGGAGGAAAGTGATGTATCATCCCAGAGCTCCATCCTCCTCCCTCTGGACACTCTGGAGTCTGGGTTCCCCCAGAACCAGTGAACACCCATTCACAAGCAGGATTACAGGGCTAGACTGGAAGCCTTGGGTTCTGTCCCCCATTTGCTGCCTAACTTTACCAAATTTCCGTACCACTTTGGGTTAATAAAAATATTTCAAGTAGTAACAAATAAGTTATTAATATTTCTAGGTGTCATTTACTGAGCCACCTGCTATCTCAGTTGTTTATAACAATTTAATTCATTTCATAACTAAAGACACTGGGCGCTAAAGGCTTTAGCCATTATCTTTTGGTGGCACAAGTGACAGGCGAGGGGGGGGGATGCACTCGGGGCCAGAGGTTTCCACATACACAGGCAGGCCCAGGATACTACAGCCTAGCTTTAATAGATGCTATGATAGCAGCTGGTTTCCACATGAAAGGGAGTAGGCTACTGGCTCTGGGCCTGCCCAGTTAGGGACACGTTCCCCAACTGAGTCACACTGGCTTGAGACAGACAAGGCAGGCTCACTCATACTCCAGGACAACCACAGACCTGGTGACTCACAGGCGCACTCCTGAATCCATCAACTTCTCTCAAATGTCTACTCTGCCAGTTCCGTGCAGGGCACAAAGATCCTTGCTCCCTCAGACCGTGTCACCCATCCCACAGAGACCCAAGCTAACCACCAGAGTCTAAGGTCAATTTCCCACCAAACAAGTTCTGAAAGACATGCAGCTAAAAGACCCCCCCCCCAGGGAGGCAGAGGCAGGCTGATCTCTATGAGTTCCACGCCAACCTAGTCTACAAGAGCTAGTTCCAGGACAGGCTCCAAAGCTACAGAGAAACCCTGTCTCGAAAAAAACAAAAAAATAAATAAATAAACTAAAAGCCCCCACACACACCACTTATTCGGACTCTCACACCCATCACCTAAACCTGGCTGGGTATTAAGCTTCTTCAGGGACACAGGATGGACTGAGGTGCCCACTGCCCTTCTATTAGCCTCTGGATTCAGGCTACTGTTCTTGTAAACAAGAGCCAGGTACAAGGGTCACTGTTCCACTCCTACCAAGCCTTCTCTCCTCCCATTGTCAGGACCACAGGAGATGAGGCTACTCAGACTAGATGTTCAGAATAAAACTAGACATCCAGGCCCAGGGAGGCCCTTTTCTCTTTTACAGAATTCTGACAGCATTCAAACCAGAAACAAGGTAATGACAGCCCTAAAGCCATACAACAGAATTAGCCACGCTAAACTTTAGGTAGAAAGTGGCCAGGTCTGTTTCTGACAGCCCCAGGCAGTCCTTCACGGGGACCAAGGCAGGAGAGGCCAGGAGATCAGCTTGGGGAACAGGCTCCTCCTTCAGTCTGCGCCCACAGGCTTCCGGGGAGAGGTGGCAGGAGCTGACTGTGCCCTCTATCCACCCCCGTGGTCAGGAAACTAGATTCTGGGAAAGGAGCTGGGAGGAAGTTGGGGAGGCACCCCTTTCTCCCCAGCGGGGAAATCAATGCTGAGTGCTTGGTATGTGTGGGAGTAGGGAGCCAGCAGGGGTTAAGCCCTGCTTAGGAATGACTTCATGACTCCGGAATCGGGAGCTGTAGGGCTGCTGATGCTGGAACTCCAGCCCCCGCACATGGCCCGTGCCTGTGGCTTTGGTTTGGCAGCACAGCAAGAGGGCTTCTCCGAGGTTGTACAAGTGCCCTAGACGTCAGGCAAGGTCCCAACCCCCCTCCCCACACCCTTCGCTACAAATTCCCTAGGGCTCAAAATCTGAAAACAGCAAGGCCTCCATTGCTTACAGTGTGCCAGGCTTTAACACGCACGCAGATGCGATGACGTAGACCCTTTGGCAGGGGTGGAAACCAAGGCTCGGAAAGGCAAATTATTCCTCTAAGGTCACACAAGCAGAAAGTGACTAACAAGACCAGCAGTAGGCCATGAGATCACCTGGGCTCTTAGCCACAGACACAGGAACACATTTGTACTTAGGGCTACCAGACTGCCTTAGGCTAGAAAGGAACACTAAGTGGGTGTGTCTAATCCAGCTAGGGGTGGGAGAAAGATGAGATGGAGGGAAGGAAGGGTGCGGAAGCAGAGAGGCTGATATTGATACTTTGACCACCGATGCCTGAAAGACTGGTCACGGGATGCTTAAGTTCAAACTCCTCCGGAAAAATGCTGAGGTTCTTAGCCTAAGGTTTGGATTCCAGCACAGGTCTCAAGACCTTCCCTACTCCACCTCGCCCCTGGGAAGGAGCCTGAGAATGTTAAGTCATACACAGAACCTCCTTAATATGTGAAAGTGTTATGGGGTGTTTCAAAATAACCCAGGAGACTGGAGATAAGCACATTAATTGACTTTCAGTAATTACTTCAACTTTCCATTAGAAAAACGAGGACCAAGAAAAAAGGCAGTAAAGAGCCATGTTTGTAAAGCTGAGGGTGAAAGCAAGATTTATTCCTGGTCCAGTCAGCCCCCTTTGGAACTCCTGGTATCCCTTGTACCCTATCCCTTCATTTTGAGACAAGAGTTTCACTAGGTAGATAGCCTTGACTGACGTGGCACACATTATAGAGACGAGGTTGGCCTCTGCCTCTCCAGTGCTGGGATTAAAGGAATGTGCCACCATGCCCAGCCCCCTATCCCTTCACGGTCATGTTAAATTCCAGAGGGAAAAAACCAATAGTCTGAGATCACACAGGCCCAGCTAGGGTCAGCCAGGCCCTTTACCCCAGTGGCTGGAAAGCTCTTCCGAGGTAGTCTTAAGAGGACGGAAGAGTTAACTCCTTCAGCACTTCAGAGGCTTTGGGGACAGGTGAAGGGACAAGAGAAACTGAGCCTCCTGGAGCTCAGAAGTCCTCTCTTGGCCCCTTTCTGGTTCTTTCTCTGCTCATAATCTCAAACAAGAGAAAAACTTTCAAGTGGACAGCAGCCATTGGAGGCCAAGATGTCAAGACAGAACCAAGCCCTTTGGTGTTGCGAGCAATGGTTTGCTTGTTTGTTTGTAAAGCTGAGAAGGTACCAAGAGCCTTTCCTTCCCCCACTCTTTTCAAACAAGGTCCATTCAGTAGTCTGGGGTGGCTCTGAAAAGCCAGGCCACCCATCAGGCAGACCCAGCCCTGACCAGAGAGGGACCCAGCCCTCTCCTGACTACAGATGTGGTCCCATTCACCTCAGCTCACCACAGTTCTGCCCAGGAAAACATGCATTCACATATATATGCCCACATGTGTACCCCCTACGTGTAAGCCGGACTCATCTTTATCCCTTACACAAGATACAACAGAAGCCGGAGGAATAAGGCTGTGGGTCTGGATGCGAAGCTCTTGCAGGCCCTGTAAGTAGATACCAAGACTAGTGCAGACAGCTGGAGACCTGGGTTCTTCCCCAAGGTGTCCGGGAAAAGGATGTAGACACTTTTGTTTTAGAGGAAATAACACCTGCAGACAGAATGGCTCTGAGGCCACTGAGCCCAACCGTCTTGTTTTATAACCTGAGACAGATTACTTTGCCAAGGTCACCCAGGCAGCTAGCAGCAGAGCTGGGCTTACAACTTAGGTCTCTCAGCTCCCAGGGTGAGGTGGCCTCCCGCCCTTTTCCTTGTCTGTTCCCAGGGTTCCTTGTCAAATACACAGGCTGTTGCATAAATCTAGGGTTTTGAAAAACTACTGATCATATCCCAGAGTCTTACAATGTCCATCACCCCGGGAGAAGCATGGAGACGGGTGATTGCAGAAGCATCCACTATGCATCAGGTACGCGCTCTGTATAGGGCTGAATCTACTCCACAGCACGAGGTGCTCTACCTGGTTAGCAGGTGAGAAAACAGGCTGAGTGCCATTCATCGAAGAGCCACAGCTAGAAAGGCACACCGCTGCCAAAGCCAGGCTCTTTCTCTAGACTGTGCCCTAACCAAGGCCAGCTTTATCACCATCACCCATTCTTTAGCCCACCACATAACCACAGCACACTGGCCTAGCCCAGGCTCCAGGGCACACCCCCCTTCCCTTGCCCAGGAATAAACAAAGGTGAAAGCGATATTGCTTAAACAAAGGAGCAGAAACCTGGCTGGAACACTGGGGAGGAGTTCAGGGTCAGAGCTTGGTTAACTGTGAACTAATGAGAGCCTCCTACCTACCTCCTCCCCAGGGAAGGCAGGGTCAAGGCCATGCTTGATCACGAGGTCAGGAAGAGACCATAAAGATGACAGAGGAAAAGGTACCTTTAGGGGCAAAGTAACACCCTTGGGCACCAACTGCTAGGCTTTTCTGAGTGGTTCTGCAGCCCCACCAACCCCACTTCCTACAATGGGCAAGAGCCACAACCACTTCTGTGAGTCTAAGAGTTTATTCTGGCTTTTAAGTCTTTGGTTTCCTCTTTTGTAATCAGGGCTGGTAAGCACCTAGCCGGAGTGATGAAAATCCACGGAAATGTATCCACCTGCACAAGTGACCCAGCAGGTGACCTGGTGCTTAGCAGGTGCTCAACACACGGTGATCTTTCTTAAACCCCACCTGCTTGCTTTCCTTCAGGCTGGGGGGGGGGGGATGAGTGTTCACCCAGGCCAAAGGGCTGGGGAGACCCTGACCATCAGATGGGAGATGCTCCTGCAAGCTAGACAGCTAGGCTTCTACTGCCGAGACCAAAGACGCTCAAGTGAAAGGTAGGCTTCTTCAGGCTCAGGGATGGGTAGAAACCTGCCCAGGGTAAACTTTGAGCTTTGAGCGTGTTACCCTAAGCAAACAGAGACTGAGGAAATCTCTTTTCCCAGGAGTAGTGGAAGGCACTAACCGAAGCCATCTGAAATTCTCGTGACCTCAATCCTCTATTTCCTGGCTTGCCTTGTGGGGATAGCCCCTCCCCCAAAATCTAGAAGACAAAAGGAAATCACACATCCATCTTCAGTCTGGTGTCCTGGTACCTGAAAGGGTTAATTAAGCAAGGTTTAGAGAATGGGGGTGGAGTGAGGGTTCAAATGTCGGTTCTGCCCACTTCAAGGTCAAGTTACCCAGAACACAATCACCCTGTAGAGAGCCAGGCCTGGCACGGGTCAGCAGCCGGCTTCTCTCCAAGCCCCAGGGCAGCCCATTCCCACAAGAACTCTAGGATCATGGGGTACCAGGCAAGCATGAGGGAGATTGGTCAGGAGCCTCAGGACAAACTTCTGCCAGGGACCAATCCAGTACCCCTGCCACTATCTAGGTGGTCCTGAGTGGTGGGTTTCCCTTTCTGGGTCTTGGTTTCCCCACCTGTAAAAGGTCGCCAAGAGACAAGCCTCCCTCTGTCCTGAGGCTTGGTTACCAAATTGGGCATTGCTCCGATTACCAGTGGAGACAGCTGGGAGGGACTGGCTCCCTCAAAGCCTTGGAGACAGAGGTGCATTGAAGCTGGGGTTTGTAATCTAGGCAGCAGATCCAAAATCCCTACTGGATCTGTGGCTGGCCAGGAGACTCTCAGGATGCAAACAAGCCTCCAGTGTTCTGAGGGCAGAGTCCAAGGCCTACTTTGCAGCCCTGTTGCAATGGATTAGATCTACCAGAGCCCTGTTTATGGTCCCTGCCCCTCCCCCGACATTGGGGAAGCCACCGCTCCAAGTCCAAATTGTCTCAATCAGCTCCAGGCTGGGCTTCCCCAGAGGCAAGGAGTGTCCTTACTCTTTAAGTGCCCAGCCCAGCCATTTGCTGGCCCAGGGGTTAGAGTGGTGTGTGGCCAGTCCCCACAGGCTGGACCACCACAGCCCGGCTTCAGGCTTCACCCAGTCACTGTTTCCGCACACACCAGCCTCTCCCTGCCTCCCTTTCCATTACCCTGGGTGTCACCTGACCAGCAGCCTCTCCTTTGCCAGAGAAAACTGGGGCAGCCAACTCCCTATACTAGAAGGATGTGTGTGTGTGTGTGTGTGTGTGTGTGTGTGTGTGTGTGTGTGCGCGTGTGTGTGCGCGCGTGCGCGCACGCAAAGAAAGGATGTAGAGCACTCAGTAAGAGGGGCTAATTCAAGGTGAGGGTGGGAAGAAACTGGGTACTGGAGGAGGGTGAGACATAGACAAGTGACAGCTGTAAAAGATCAAAGGTGACTGTGGTGGTCCATGGCTGTAATCCCAGTACTTGGGAAGCAGAGGCAGGAAGAACAGGAATTCAAGGCTAACCTAAGCTACACAGAGGCTCTCAATTTCTCTATTTCTGGGAAAATCAGTGATCTTTTAAGTCCTAGAGCCCTCTGAGATAAAGGGCCTGAACCCCAGGAATCCTACTTAGCCCATTTATATTTCCCGCACGTATTCAGACACCATGTCCCAAAGCCACGCTCTGGCTGAGATTGTAGCCCTTGTCTAGTGTCGCTAATGATAAATGCAACTTAAACCAGCTCTTTACAAGTTTGCTAAACAACAATTATGGCCCTCAAGTGACTCGGGTGTTTTATAGAGGGCAACTGGGGCTCGCACATCAACAAAGTGACTTATTAACTCACCGTGTGCCCCTGGGAAAGTGGCAGAGCTGGGGCAGAGACTGAGACTTTCTGGCTCTAAGACATGCCCACATTTCCAGTTTCCCAGCCTCTTGCAGACACCACCAGAGAGGCCAGCAAGGGGCAGCCATGTGTCCAAAGGTCACCAGCAGGTTAATTACAAACCAGCTCTAGAAGTCAAGTTTCTCTAGGGTTAAGTCAGACCCCAATGGTCTATAAACATGCTCTCCCCGTCTCCAGCACATGAAGCAGGGAAAACGCCTTAGCGCACTCTCTGCCTTTGCTTGTCCACCAAGCCCAGAATGCTACACTTGCAGTTGCTCAGATGCCTGAAGACTGCCCCTCCAACTCTTAGCTTGAGCAATGGCCTGAGAGGATCTGGTCCCCTTGTCAACCCCTTGCTCCTCTCACCCTGCAAGCGGCCTGGGACACCTGCAGATCCTGGCAGGAGAGGTGGGGCTGCCAGGAACCGGTTCTTGTTTAAATATAAACCCATCTGATAACCTGCAAACAGCCCACTTCTAAGATAAACAAATAGAAGATTTGGGCTCTATCAGTCCCACCCCTAGGCTCCTCCCTTCCCATCCAGCAGTTGCAGGACTAGATGTGGGGGAGGCGAGAGGTCCTGGGCAAGTCAGGGAACGGTCACTGAGGAATGTCTACTCTGGTCCACTACTTGGAGCTATACTCAAGAGTCTCATCTGCAAGCTCATCATCTTCAAGTCTCTCTATAATCTTACATATTTATTTATTTACTGACGCTAGGGAATTTAACCCAGAGCCTCAACAGACCATTAACGTTTTAACCCTCCTAGCAGCCTCAGAAATGTCAGAATCCTAGAGCCAATCAAACCTGAATGCTACTGGCCTGGCCTGAATTCATGCCAGTTGAAGCCTCAGTGTTGCTTAAGGGGAGTGTGTGTGTGTGTGTGTGTGTGTGTGTGTGTGTGTGTGTGTACCAGTGTTATACTTCCTCTGTACCACTTGTCCAGGGTCAAAGTGCACACACAGGGACTGTGAATGTTCAAAGGCTCTGTCACCGGTGTTGACTCCCAAAGGCGAAGATAAACAACCAAACCCAACAAAGCCCCTCAAACTTTCATGTCATTGCAACATTCTTACCATCTTATTAAGCAAGAAAGTGCTAGGAAACCAGTGAGTCAGGAAGGCTCTAGTACAGTGATTCACAAAGCCCAGTCCGTCCCATTTCCCTGCTCTTATGCATTCATTTGGAAATAGCACCAACTCATCCAGTCCAGGAGTCAGAACAGCTAGAGGCCAATCCCTTCCAACAGTGAGCCCAGCTCCCCAGGTCCTCATTCAGGCCAGTTCAGCACTCCAAGTCCTTGGAAAAGCCTCCTGTTTCTAGGCACTGGGGATGGCAGTAGCTGAATGTCCACCCCACTTCTCTTCTGAGACAGGGACTATTTTACAGTCTACCCAAGAAGCCAAGAGAACTCCCCTTTTTCCCCTCCTCACTGGGCTGTGGGTCGCAAGAGACACCCAGATGGCAATGGTCCAGCCTTCTCACTTTGGAGATAGGACACTGCGCCCTAGACACAAGGTATGTTGCTAGCAACCCAGAAGTAGGTTCCAAGGTTATCTAATGTCACCATCATCTAGAATGTTCTCTGAGGGACAAACTAACCAGACACCTAGCATTCTCAGTCAGACCTGGTTCCTGATCTTGGCAAAACAACACATTCCTTTCAGCAACGGTTTTCTGTGAAAGGGGAGATTAAAAACGCCTCGCATGCTGTACCAAACTGTAGCCGTACTAGCGGGAAGCGACTTTGGAGCACCTTTTAGGACGAGGTTACATATGCATTCATAATCATTGCCTGTAAGAAAGGTAGATGTTTCACTAGAACATATAAAGCACAGTTCTTGCCTCAGATGTGGATGGGTGGGAGCGCTCTCCCTCTCCAGAATTTGGTTGTGTGTTTTCATTTCCTGGAGGGAATGCCTTAGATGTCTCCTATGGCTCCCTCTGAATAGTCAGTGCTTAATTATTCATCAAGTATCAGAGGGCTGGAGAGATGGCTCAGAGAGAGGACCGGGGTTCAACT
Organism: Ondatra zibethicus; assembly: GCA_004026605.1. Taxonomy (NCBI): domain Eukaryota; kingdom Metazoa; phylum Chordata; class Mammalia; order Rodentia; family Cricetidae; genus Ondatra; species Ondatra zibethicus. The sequence continues at coordinate 43,238 of PVIU01001776.1, forward strand.
CCCAGCACCAGCTTAGCAGTTCACAACTGTAGTTCCAGGTGAACTGACACCTCTCCTGGCCTCCTCTGGCACCAGACACAAACATGCTACAGACATACATTCAGGCAGATTGCCCATACACATAGATAGTAAAGCAACAATCAAGTATGCGACCTGGGAAGGTAGTCTAGAAGCTTCCTAGCTCCCTCGGATTCTGTAGAAGACCTCTAAACCCAAAGAGGTCAAAAGGAACCCTTCCCAACACCACAAAGCTCTCCAGATCATGGCCCAAGTATTTCCCCGGATGTGTGGCAATTCTATGGATTCCCAAGAAGTTCCAAAGAGTTCTCACCAGCCTCTCATAGGCCCTAGAACCCCCAAAGCTTCCGCCCCCTCCAGCCCACCCCACTCTCACCCCAGACCCCTTCCCTGCTTGATAGGAGAGTTCTCAAGTAGACCAGAAATGCCTTTCAGTTGAAGTACACCTGGTGGGTGGGAGATACTGTCTCAGAACTGCCTGGGATTGGTGCCAAGTTAGTGGGCCGTGCCCCTGGGCAGCAACACCTTGCCCCACCTTCCCACCCCATCCCAAAACAAGGCTGCCTTTAATTGGCCAGGGTGGGAGTGGCAGGAAGGCAGAGCAGGGAATGCTCCCAGCTGGACAGGAAGAACAGGTTTAGGATGGCAAACCCGCCAAACAGAGGAGAGGGCAGCTGGTGCTTAACTTCGGCTCCTGTCCCCAAATCTGGGTTTGGACTAAATGCAAAATTTGGAGAAAGGCCCTCATAGCATGAGGAAGACTACTCTATCAGACAGTTAATACGGCCTGCAGACACTGTATTAAAAGGTGCCATCATTTAATCTCTCAATATAATTTATCTGAAAAAAGAGAACACAATAACATAATCACCACAGGCTATTTTTGAGGGCCTAAATCATCACTTATCAGAAAGTACTCAATAAATCTTAACAGCTGTGAGCCAAGCCCTGCTCCCCAGGCTTCCTTTTTTTCTCTCTCTCTAATTCCAAAAAGAAGAAAAAACGGAGGGCAGATAGTATCATCTCTCCATTACTCTAGGCGAGTATGATTTGGTCTGATTTTTTCCGGCCACAATTTAAGGGAAATCCCTGTGCCCCAATTAGAGATTAAGATGCCATAACATTAGCCAGGAAGAAGAGCGTGCTGAGATCGGGCTAAGAGATTGTGACAGAAGCCTCCGGAAGCAGCTGCTTAAGGCTGGCTCCCCCCCCCCCCCAGCTAGATCAGGTCAGCCACAGGCCTGGCCTGACCTACCTCCCCTAAACCACATCCTCCTACTGATCTGGGGGACGCAGTGGTGTCTACTCCTTCCCCTTAAGCCAAGCACCTGCTGACTGAGCCGAGATCGATGGCATGTGACTGGCCACGTGGTGACCTCAGCCACCTCCTAGGTCCTTTTCCTTCACACTGCCCAACCAGCATTCCTTCAGAAACCTCCCCCAAAGAAAGGCTCAACTTCACAGTACCCTTAGGCAGCGCCTCCAGAGCTACTGCACCAGGGAAGCATGCTGTATGGGCTCCACAAACCTTTCTGCAAAGATGGTTGAGAGGAAAACCATGGCCCACACTCTGGTTCGTTCCACTCACTATTCCTTGAGGCTTTCTAACCCCAGGTATCAACAGATGTCAGTCTTGAGTTACGGGAAAAGGGGACCCGATGGCAGTCACTAGAACCAGAAGATAAATGCAGGCACTTACAAGCCTGGCTGCCTAACTTCAGTCCGATTCCGCGCGGGGTTATTAGCTGTGTGACCTTCAGCAAATTACTTAACCTCTCCCGCCTCAGGACTAGTTTAAGAACAGTAAACAGTGAGGCTTTCTGGAGCTAAACACATTTAATTCCAAACCCACGCGAGAGCTGCTAGAACAGAAACCTGCACGCGATGGTGCAGGGTTTTGACTGCAATTGTGCTGCGTGCTGCACAGGCTCTCACTCGTTCCTCACCTGGAGTCTCCTGAACAGAATCAATGTGCCCTAAGAAACCCAGAGCAAAGGGGACTCACAAAGGAACGGATATTAATAATTCAACTCCAAGATCTCTCTCCTCTTAAAACTTGGACAGAAGGTACAAATGGTCCAAGCTCCTGGGACAGACTCCTGCTCCCAGAAACTACCATGCCCATCAACTTCCCGCAACTTCCCGTACGTGTTTGCCTCCTAAACGCCTACGAAGAGGGAGCTGTAAGCTTCCCTGGGCCCTGGGGACGCTGGTAGGGACTCTGAAAGGGAAAATGGTTTCTGTAGGCTCCCTGAGACCTTTTCTCCTCCAGCTCCTTCACTTCGCTCAGGTGGAAGCCTCCAATTTCCCCGGGTGCAGCTCAACACAAACATTTCTCACAAGACAACTTTAACCCAACCTCTAGCCCGGGCTGAGCGTAAGTTGTCTGGAAAGATAAGGGACCCAACTTTTTAGGCAGCCTGAAGCAGGACCGGTCACCTCTTGATCCTATTGCAACAAATCCGTTCTGCAGATGGGGAAGGTGACATTGCAAGGAGCAACTTCGTGTCCCTTCCCAGGTCAGTGGCAAGGCTGTGACCAGGAGTAAGTTCTCTCCACTACCGTAGGTGTGTGAAACAGGATCCCCGTACAGCTCCCAAGTTCTCCCACTTCCGAATGCACGCTGCCCACCTTGTCCCCAGACCATCTCGGACTTGGGCCGCCTGCTCTGGACACCCAGAAAGAGGAGGGGCAATCTGTGCGCAGAGCCTGTCCCGAGATCACAGCCACAGGGAAGGGGTGAGGGTGTGGGAGGAGAAGAGTTGACACCAACTTAGTCACGTCCAACCCCGGAGCCCCGCGGCAAAGCTGAGGCCAGGACAGGAGCGCAGAGCAACAACCTAGGGGCGCACGGCGCGCAGAGGAGTTCCCTCCAGCCTCTCCAAGACCCCTGAGGAAACTTTCCTTCCCCACAAAGTTTTCCCTGCCTCGGAGCTCAGATAGAAGTGGCGCGGCTCGTGGTGGACCCCACTCCATCCGGAACCCGGGATCTCAGGGAACAAAGGAGGCACCGCCCCCCCCGCCCTAAGACATCCCTCAAACACCTACCGACTCGGCGGGGGCGGCGGGGAAGCCTCCGAGGAGCAGCAGCAGCAGAGCCAGCTGGCAAGCAGGCGCCATGGCTCCAACGGCACAGACCAGTGGAGCGCCCCTTCTTATAGGCGGCAGCCCCGCTCCGCCCTGCCCCGCCCCCAGTGCCCGCTCGCACCGCCCGGAATTCCCCCGGGAAAGCTTGGGCCTGCAGGGCGCTGAGCCCGGGCGAGCTGGAAACCCCGGGGAGGGGGACCCGGGCTCAGGGGGGACCCGCCCACAGTGCGCCCGCCTGCTCCGGGATGACCCCGATCTGCCGCTCCCAGAGCTGCAGGCTTGCGATGGTTAGCAGATCCACTGCGAAGCAGCCCCCCCACACACACACACACTCGGGGGATCACGTCCAAGCCCACTTTATAGCTGGGGAAACTGAGTCCCACAAATGGGAATGACTGAACCAGGGTCTTCTGTTTATACCAGTCTTCGAACCGGTGCGGTCCCCTCTGAAGTCAGGGAAGATTTCCCAAGTGGAGCTTGAATTCGGATAGTTTTGATTAGCTGCTCTGAAACGGATGGACGAAAAGGTTCGGGCTTTTCCGGGCCTGTTGTCAATATTCCAAGCCCAGGGCTCTAGCGCAAAAGCAGCTGGACAAAGCCGTGGGCCTGCCTGTTCACTAACCAGTATAATTTATGAGCAGAAATGTGGGTTTTTGTGTAATTCTCACGTGTCTCGAAATACTCTTATTCTTTCGACTTGTCGTCGTTTCCCCCACATGGATGGAAAACTAGGTCATCCTTAGCAGTGGGCCAAACAAAAACAGGCTGACTGATCTCTGACTTGAGGGATTTTTCATCTCTCTGAAAACTGGTTTGCAAAGTTTCCCTCTCTTCTCAAGGAGGCTTCCATATTGGATCCAAGCACGTCGCTTCTAACATCATCCTAACAGGGAGTGGGGGGATAGTAAGATAATTCTTTAGACCCCCCAAGCTTAGGTACCATTGGAATTAATAATAGCGAATGGAACACCATCCTTGCCCACGTGATGGGGAAGACCTGTCATCCTGGCACTTGAGATACTGAGGAAAGAGCACAGTCGGAGTTTAAGCCAGTTGTTTCCAGCATGAGACCCATTAAAAGGAAGGTGAGGGGGAAACATGCTAGAATCATCAATCATACATACAGATATATTGTAATAAGGGTGTGATGTGGCTTTGGAACTAGGGCATTTTGATCTGTCTTGGCATATTATGAATTCACATTCTTTTATTTCCTTTTTTTTTTTTTCCGAGACAAGGTTTCTCTTTGTAGCCCTGGCTGTCCTGGAACTCACTATGTAGACCAAATTAGCCTTGAACTCAGAGAGAGATCCACCTGCCTCTGTCTCTGCTTTCTCAGTGCTGGGATTAAAGGCCTATGCTACCACCACCTGGCTGAATTCACATACTTTTTTGAAGTGGAAATGACCCCTCCCCCTCTTTGAATTGTCTAAAATAACCCCTAACTCACAATGTCCCCACCCAGACACACACACACACACACGATGGGATTACAGGCAGAGCATACTGTGTCCTGTTCCTTGACTTCCTTTATTCTATTCCTTAATTACTTTATAAGAATGAAAGCCTCTTGTGACAGAGATCCTTGAGAAACAATTTTCAAACACTGATCGTGGTTTTTCCCCCCACAGACTTAATGGTGAGTAATTGTTTTCAACTATTTTAACATACTTCCCTAAAAATTGGGCACTGAGAAAATAAATGAATCATTCTAGCTAGAATTAGAAATCCTTTCTCATGATCTGGGTGTGATGGGTGGCGCACACCTTTAATGCCAGTACTCGAGAGGCAGAAGCAGGTAGATCTCTGAGTTCAAGACCAGTCTGGTCTACACAGTGAGTTCTAGAACATCCAGGGCTGTGTAGAGAGACCCTGTGGACAGAGAGAGGAGAGAGAGAGAGGAGGGTGGGGGGGGACCCTTTCTTACAGGCCTTGTGGCACAGGAGAGGCAGGCAGAGCCCTGAGCTGGAGGACAATTTGGTCTACATTTCAGGTTCTAGGCTGACCAGAGATACACAACCAGAACCTGTCTGTCTGAAAGAAAGGTCTGAAAGAACCTGTCTGAAAATCATTTTGCAATTCAAATGGTTTACAATCTTTGCATCTTTGCTTTCAGTGGGATTGAAGGAGGGCCTAGTTTAGCTGTCAGGAAATAACTCACTTCTGGTGATAGTGCAGTTCTCAAGTCCCTGTCACTGTGCTACTGTAAAAGAGGCAGGAGGGCTAATTTGTGCCTTCTGCCAATTTCTTTGGCATAAATCCTCCCTCTGTGGTTGATTTCAACCCACAGATAAAACCTTACTGAACATGGAATTCGGAAGTGATCTGCAGTGCTTACATCACACAATAGGCATTAACATTTCAAAATCTGTTAATTAACGTATTTATTTATTCATTTTCACTTCGAGACAGGATCTGGCTAACTTGACACAGACTGGCCTTAAACTCATTACACGCTTCCCATATCACTGGGATTACAGGCCCAGGCCACATCAGGCTGATGTAAGCAATCTTAAGAACATAAATAATAAAAGTATAGTGAGAAAATTCAGAAGCAATAAGTTTTGAGTGATTTCCTTTATGTTTCTTATTTTGTGATGGCTAGTGGTGTGTTGATGGCTAACTTTATGTTTCAAAGTTTAAAAATTCTAGTGCTTAATTAAGAGAATTACAAAACAAAATTGGACCTCGGAATGTCAAGAGATTTTAAGGGCTGTTTTTGCAATTGCCTGGTCCTGCGCAGTTTAGCAAAACTTGCTGTTAATACTGGGTAATAGGTCCACAAGGATAGCTGCTGTTTTTGCTTCTGTAAACAAAAGCTTGTTTGTGCTAGATATAACTGGACACCTGCAAGACCTATGTTTAAAAAACAGAATGTAAAAACAAAACAAAATGGTGGGGTGGTGGCACACGCCTTTAAATCCAGCACTGGGGAGGCAGAGGCAGATGGATCTCTGTGAGTTGGAGCAGCCTGGTCTATAAGAGCTAGTTCCAGGACAGCCAGAGCTACACAGAGAGACCCTGTCTCAAAAACAAACAGATAAATAATAAATAAATAAATGAAAATAAAAATAAAAAACAATGTGACTTTTTGCTCTTTGTCTCGAATTACATATAATTATAATGTGGCTCTGACTAATCTCCAGTCACATATGTATCCTCCTCTTTGTTAAAATGTATTCAATGTCAGCCTGGCGAACCTCTGAAAACCCCAGAGCCTTAACAATTTATTTTGTTTTGGTGATTGAACCAAGGCACACAAACTAAGCAAGCATCCTACCACTGAGATAGACTGCCAGCTATTTATATATGTGTGTGTATATGTGTGTGTGTATATAATATATATATAGTTTAATTACAAATTTATGTAACTTAACTTATAGTAATAGGTTTAACAAGTAACTCATAGAGTTGCCCAGATTTGATTCTTCTGAAGCATTTATTGATGCTGACATCTGGGAAACATCAAAATGAAAAATAGGGATAAAGTTATAGCTAGAATCTATGCCATTCAAGTGTGAGCAATATTCATCCAGGCTTAAAATGATCAAGTTAGGAAGAAAGAAAATGCCCCAGTCCGCAGTAAGACATTTCCAACAAAATTTCAATTTTCTGCTTGATAAGTATTGATCGAACTTTTTAGGACTGTATAGTTATCAATTTTTATTTTGGGTTTGTTGGGCTGGGGATCAAACCCAGGGCTTCATGCATACTAGGTAAGTGCTCTACCACTGAACTACAGCCCCAACTCTTGACTCTGTGTGTCAAAGTGCACATCTTAGACCTTGTATGCTTCCGTTGATGTTAGTGCTACCTTATACTAGCCCATCCCCCATCACCTATATAGGTTCAACATAAATTTATGCTTTCTTTTCTTTTCCCCCAATTAAAATGCAAAAATCGGGGGGAGGAATGTTCTTTAAAAATCTACGCATGGATGCTGGGCAGTGGTGGTACATTCCTTTAATCCCAGCACTCAGAAAGCAGAGGCAGGTGGAGTTCTGTGAATTCAAGGCCAACCTGGTCTACAAATCTGGGACAACCAGGGCTACACAGGGAAACCCTGTTTCAAAAACTGAAAAGGGAAAGAAGAAAGGAAAGGAAAGAGAAAGAAAGCAGCTTAAATTATTACAAGACTTCTTAAAAATTATAATACAGGCCTGGTCGTGGTGGCTCATGTCTTTAATCCCAGCTCTCTGGAAGCTGAGGCAGGTGGTTCTCTGTGAGTTCAAGGCCAGCCTGGTCTATGCTGTGAGCTTCAGGACAGCCAAGGCTACACAGAGACAGAAGGACAGCAAATTGAGACCAACCTGGTCTATATATTGAATCTGTTTCAGGTGACAAATAGAGGGGCTGGAGAGATGGAGTACTTACGTGGTAAACGTACATACACTTGAGTGCATCCACATAAGCATACCAAAAAAGTCATCAATAAGTCTCTTATGTAAAAAATAGAATATGAGGACTGGAGAGATGGCTCAGTGGTTAAGAGCACTGACTGCTCTTCCAGAGGACCCGAATTCAATTCCCAGCACCCACATGGCAGTTCACAACTATCTGAAAATGCAGTTCCATGAGATCTGACCCCTTTATACCAATGCACATAAAATAAAGTTAAATAAATCATTAAAAAATTTTAAAAAATAGAGTATTAGGAAATTCTGTGGCAGAATGTGGAGTGTAAATTCAAGACTAAGTAGAAATGACAGTAATATAAAATTTGTTCATGTATTTTCTTAAAGGTGTGTTTATTTTTATTTTATGTGTGCAAGTGTTTTGCCTGCATACATATTCGTGCACCACATGTGTGCCTGGTGTCTGAGGAAGCAGAAAAGGACATTAGAGCCCCTGGAACTGGAGTTACAGATGGTTGTGAACCATCATGTAGTTCCTGGGAACCAAACCTGGGTCCTCTGCAACAACAACCAGTGCTCTTAACCACGGAACCATCTCTCCAGTCCCTGTTCCTTTCTATTTATTTTTATTTTTATTTTTAAGATGGACTGTTGAAGCCAGGTGGTGGTGGCGCATGCCTTTAATCCCAGCTCTCTGGAGGCAGAGGCAGAGGCAGGCGGATCTCTGTGAGTTCGAGGCCAGCCTGGTCTACAAGAGCTAGTTCCAGGACAGGCTCCAAAGCAACATGAACTGTTGAAAATAGCCAACTGCTAAGGCATTTGATTCAATGAGATACATGTAAGAGAACAAGGTAAACATTTTATTTGGAAGTGTTATGAATTTACAATAAACTGGGAAGTACAATCCTTGCAACATTTAAACAACTATTGAAAAATTTAGCTACTAACTTAAAAATGTAGCTTTAAAATGATAGTAACTTGGGAAAGAATACTGCCAGAACAGGTTGAAAATGGTCAGCTTATAGTTAGCAAAAGTTCTTTGCAAGACTGTCCCAACCACCTGGAACTACGGACTTCATTATCCCTTTTCCAGGTTTTGAGAATCTCTTTGAAGAAATACGAATATGTTTTGATGCAGATATCAGTGGATTTATGGAAACTGAACCTGGGCTTCGTGGATTGGGAGCAGAGAGCATGCACGAAAAGTCTCTATGAAGCTTCAGCAGAAACATTCTCTGGGGAGGCAGACACATGTGGATGACCTAAAAGCTTCCTGCCTGCCAGTCTAACTGACTCACCTAATTCTGCACCAATGAGAAACCTGTCTCAAACATAAATAAATAAATAAATAAATAAATAAATAAATAAATAAATAAATAAATAAATGTGGCAGTCTACTCCATTAATCTCAGAACTCAGGAGTCAGAGGCAAGCAAGTCTCTATGAGTTCCAGGCCACCTAGATAGTAAGACTCTGTTTTATTTAAAAAAAAAAAAAAAAAAAGCTCCTTGGGAATGATAGCCAAGGTTGACCTCTGTCTGACCTACACACACACATACACACAAACACACAACTTGTAATAGCAAATTAAGGTCCCCAGTGTCCCACATGGAGCTTAAGTTTAAAAAAAGCAAAACAGAAAACCAAAAAGAAAAAAAGAACTGGCCAACACAAAACCTAGTTTTAAAAATCTTGATTAATCATTATTATTGTGGGGGTGTAATAAAGGGGGTAGTGCACATGTGTGGTGGTGAAAATGTGGGGGTCAGAGGGTAAGTATGTGGACTTGGTTCTCTCCTTCCATCTTTATGTGAGTTTCTGGATAGGAGTCTGAAGTCATCAGGCTTGTACAGCAAGCACTTTATGACTGAACCCTCACATCAGCCCCTTGCATAGCTCTTACAATTAGAAATTGGTTCCAAGAATTGCAAGGATAGAGGAAAGTTTGCAAGCCAGTTTGTTCCCAGGCTCCTGGGGCAATTAGGAGACCGAGGGTGGAGTGGCAGGCGCGTAGCACATACTCAGCTGTGCTGGTTTCTGCCACCATTCCCTTATTCTCTATCCCTGAGTTGGAGGGAGTCCATCATGGGCCACACACTTATGCCATCCCCCAGCTTCCATTTCAAGCAAATGGAAGTGATGTGCAGTATCATCTGGCAGCCTCCTCCGGCGGAACCGAAAGATCAGCTGAGACACAACCTGGGTGAGGTGTTCTTTCTTCTCTAAAACTGAGCCCAGGTGTGTACCTGGAACATCAGAGACTCCAAGCCTCAGGTTCTCCAAACTGTCATTAGAGGCTCCGTCTCCTGGAAGTACTGGATGTCTAGGACTTCCTTTGGGCAATTGTCCCTTTCCCTCTTGTGTTAAAAGGCACAGGCTCTTTGATTAGAGAAAATAGGGCTGTGCAATCTGGCACCAGACACTACCTCTCTGTGCCTCCAGGTCCTCATATACCACTCGGGAGTCATCAGAAGAATGTTGACAGTAGTTAGCCCAATACCTTGCCCATAAACTTGTCATCAAAGAGATCTCCCGTGTAACGCATATTGAGATAGTCCTCGCCCCAGTAGCAGCCCCACGCAGCAATCAGGTAATTTCAGAACAGCTTTTTTTTTTTTTTTTTTTTTTTTTTTGAGAACAGCTAAGGGCACTCTTTGCCCCAGAATGGTGGCTGCTCTTTCTGATCTTCCTCACTCCACACAAACCTCTCCCCAGTTCCACATAATGACAGCTTGGACTTTCCAGAGCTCGTGGAATGTCCAGCCGCCGCTGCCTTGCATAACCACAGAAACTGGAAACACTCTGGTCAGAAGGTTTCTTCTAGACCACTGAATCCAACAGTACCCCCATTGTGAGATAGGCAGTCCTGGGAGTCAGCAGCCACCAGAGGTATTTGCAGGTTCTGAAAATAGCTCCTCCAGTTATTCTATGTGCTTTGCCTAATTTTTTCCTCATCTGACATCATGGATTTGGTTTTTCACTTGTCATCTGTTTTGCCTGTCGGATATAAGTTACATGAGGCAGGGATATTGCCTTGCCCATGAATATATCTATCCATATCACATGCTGGGTGTGGTGGTGCATGCCTTTAGCCCTAGCACTCTGGGAGATAGAAGTCGGCAGATCTCTGATTTCAAGTCCAGTCTAATCTCCAGAAGGAGTTCCAGGACAGCTGGGCTGCACAGAGAAACCTGGTCTCGAAAAACTAAACCACACAACCAAAAACCATTCCATCCTGCAGGAAAGCTCCTTAATCAGTAAGGTAAACAACTCAAAATAGCTCCAGGAAGTCCCTGAAATTGACTAGATTCACTAGGCCCCTGCCGGAGTAAACAATGAAAGCAAAAGAGCAGAGCCAAGCTGTAAGAAGACTCAGAAGAATCAAAGCTGCAAAGAAGACCAACGAGAGCAGCTGCCTGGAAAAAGCAGAAACTATCTAAGTGAGCTGACAGGAAGAGATTTAGACCAGATCACTTGGAAAGGGCACTCTCCAACCTATGGAGCTGCCTGTGCAGTGTGCTCCAGGTTCCCAACTTTTGTGAGCTGTCACCCATACTGGAGTGGGCCTTGGTGATGCAGTTGTCTTTGATTCTTTTTGGCTCCTGTAAGTAACCCCTCACCTGTATTTCTGTAAGCAACCCCAATAAGACCATTGGCTCACCAAGTTAGATGGTATCTGTACTTTAGTCTGTTGTGAGATCCCTATCTAGGGTGAGTAGACGTCTCCTCAGGAAAAGTTTTATCACGTGACAACACTGTGGGTGATCCTCTTGGCTATCTCTCTGAATCCAGCTCGTGCAGATGTAAGGAACATATATCCTCAAACATCTTAAGGAAAAACAAAGGTGGATGCAGAGGCCCACACCTGCAACCCCAGCACTGAGAAGGCAGAGGCAAGACCATGGAGAACTGGAGGCAATCCTGGTCTATATCGTGAGATCCTGGCTAAGAAAAGAGATGAAATGGAGGAGGGGAGAAAACAGAAAGGGGACTTGGAGAAGTGGTCTCCAAACTAAGACTGAAAGAATACACACACTATGGTGATTTTCTGGGTTTGTAAACTTATCTACAGATTTCCTTTCTTTCTCTGTCTCTCCTTCCTTCCTTCCTTCCTTTCTTTTTTTTTTTTTTTTTTTTTTTGTTAACCCAAGACAGCATCTTTCCACATAGTCCTAGCTGTCCTAGAACTCACTATGTAGATCAGTCTAGCCTCAAACTTACAAAGATCTGTCTGCCTCTGCTTCCCAAGTGCCGGGAAGATTAAAGGTGTGCACCATCATGCCTGACCTTTCTTCTCTTCCTTCTCACCCCCCATTCTCCTCCGCTGCCCCTCCTCCTGCCCCAGAACTTGCTAAAGTTCTGCATTCACCTGCGAGATGTGTGCTGCCATTAGCTCCAAGTCTGCATGGTCTTTATTTGAGAGGATTCTTTTCCCTGGGTGTGCACTTCTCTTCCTTCTGTTGACCTCTCGGGTCTCTCTCCTCCAGTCTGTACTTGGGGGACAGCTATTCTCATTGGCTTCTCCAGTAAACACCTGTTGTTCCTTGACTAGAGAGCTGCACCCGAGATGACAGTATGCATTATCAGTTGGCTGAAGAGTGGACACCCAGATCCTGACATCCCCTGAGTAAAGAATGTTAACACCATCCTCACCTTGACCTCATGAAGTCAGTAGCTCATCTCTTATTTTACAGGTGAGAAAGGAGAAACGACAGCAAAGCTCCCCCACCTGACCTGCAAACCCTCCACGGAGTCATATGTGCCAGTTACTCTTTACCACTGAGATCTGGGGCTGTTGGCTATGCAGAAAACGGATGAGTACAGGATTCAGACCCAGGTTTCTCTGGTTCTATCTGCCTTCCCATTCTGTCCCAGCTGAGCTTGCAGCCCTGCGTCCTGCTCTAGATAGCACACATGCATGCACACACGCACGGACAAATTACACATACTCATAGTCGTTTTAAAGAGCCAGTGCTGTTACAGCCCCTCTTTCTCTGCCCCTCTCTGCGCGTTGGCACTGAGAGAGCATTCTTCCTCTGAGCTACACCTCACGGTCACAATCATCTAGCAACTGAGAAAACAAATGCTTAGTTGTCTTGGGGGCAAACCTTCACTTGGAAGCCCATCCCTGGGATAATTCCACAGCACCCTAGTGGTGCTGAGTGTGTGACAGACCATCACCTGGGCACTTCTGTGCAGTGGGCACAATGCCATGCAGTTTGCATGCCCAGTTCCTGGAGCAGAGTGCAGTGGGGATCGTGGAACAGTGACCCAAGCATTTTGCTGAGCCTCCCTTGGCCTCCCAAGTTTTCCATGCTCTCTTGAAGTCCTCTTCCCTAATTGAACATCTGGTCAGAGAGGAGGCCGTTCGTGCACCTGTGCTTCAGATGTTACTGAAACCAGAATAGGCTTGCAGAGAAACATCTTAGGGAAGTGAGGTAAAGATTACAGGTGAACTTGCTTGACTGACTAGTGTACATGAAGCCTCAGGTTCATCCCTAGCATGGGACTGTGGGGAACATAATTCTCTACAGTCCTAAACCTGCCTGGCTCTAACCTTCATTGTGCACACATCCGTGGTAATTTGTCCCATGTCTCGGGTTCTTGCTTTTTGGTCCATCTATTTGCTGACACCGAGCTGTTAGAAACACTGACCACAATGACTGGCTTGTCCTTGCCCTGGCTCACACTCCTCACCTTTCAGGATGAATTTGAAATACTACTTCCTCGGAGACATCTTCTATTAAGACCAGCTTGTTTCCCTGTTCTAATTCTTTTATACAGCTCTCCTTTGTTGTTATTATTAGTTTGGGGGGAGCAGGGAGTGGCAGTCTGTGTGCCATAACAGGCATGTGAGGTTCAGAAGACAACCTGGTGGTGCAGTGGGCTCAGGGGGTTGCCCTCAGATCATCTGCTGTGCACAGCAGACACCTTCACCCACTGAGCCATCCCACCGGCTCTTCACTCTTCCATGTCCACAGCTGTGTGTTTGTGCTTGCGTCCCTGGGCCTTGTCCATTTCCCCTCTCGCACGCTGAGGTCCCTAGGAGGAGGAGGGACTGTTTCTGTTTTGCATTCATCCTGTATCCCGCAGCCCAGCCCCGGTGCCAGCTACTTAGTAAGCACTCAGAAGTACTTGTAAAGATCTACTTGTAAAGTAGATCAGCGAACGGTCTACTCCCCTCCCCCACTGTCCCCTCATCCTTCGCTTCCCCCAAACTCTGTTCCTCTGTTCCTGTCCCAGGGGTGTTGTGAGTTGATAGAGGCAGGTGCTTTGCCCACTGCTCTGCCTCACCAGCCCCTTCACGCTTTTCATCGCTTGATATTAAATATTACATTACCGCCTGACTTGCTTGTCGGTGGCCTTCGTGAGGCCAGCAGTTTGCCTCTTCATTAACTTTGTTCATTTATGCCGCCTGAAATAGTTCTTGGCAAACAACTTATGCTCAATGAATATTTATCAAATAAATGAACAACTTAAAAAAAAAAGTCTGAGTGTTAAAGCTAAGAGCATAGAATCATTTCTAGGCAGGGACAGGAAGTTACGTCTATGACAGGGTCGGGAATGCTAAGAGCCAGGCATGATAGCACATGCCTGTAATCCCAGCACTTGAGCGGCAGAACATGAAGGTGAGTTTGAGGTCAACCTGGACTACATAATGAGTTCCAGACCAGCCTGGACTATACAGTGAGACCCTGTCTCAAAAAGCAAGGGGAAAAAAAAGGAAGAAGAATCAAATCATGTGAAACAGGGAGGCATTGAGACTATTTTGCCTGTCTTTTTCCTTTCCAAGGTGTCTTAGACATCAGTAACTAATGTCTGGAACAGAGTCCTGTGTTTAGGAAAAACGGTACCATCCAACTAGAGGCCCAGCCACCCACTAATATGCCTGGCATCACCCCTCACCATAGAAAGATGGTTTACAGAAAAACTACCAATGATCAGGCTTAGAGCACAGAAACCTGTTTCTCCACTCCTCTGGTGTACAGGGATAAACTGGAAATTTATGGAGTGGTAGCAGATACATACATACTCCAGATATTTCTTAATTGTGTTACCGTTGTTTGCTTTGGTTTGTAGCTTCTGTGTGTTAATCTAGGGCTTTCTCTCTGCGCTACAGCCCTAGCCATTGTGGCTCTTAATTTGATTGTTCCTGCTGAGGAGACCCTCTCTACACCGGCGGACTGTGAGGGTTTCCTCCTCTGAGTCTCAGTTATCTGTGAAATAGCAGCACTATTTATGCTCACTTTGCTGGGGAAAACAGATGAGGTTGTGTAGGCGAGAGTTTTATGTAAACTGTTTATGTAAACTGTAACCGTCCGGTGCACTTTGTGGAGAAGTCAGACTGACTTGGGCTGGTGTTCAGCTCTGCCCCTTTCTGGAGATGTGGCTCCAGGCAAATCAAGCCTTTCTTTGAGCCTCAGGTTCCTTATCTGCGAACTGTGAATACTAACAGTATTTACTACTCACGGGCTTGTTTTAGAAGTCAAATAAGGACCAAATGAGATAACAGAAGCCTGTGGCATACAGTAGGTACCCAGCAAATGTTCCTCCTCAAACACGTGTGCACACACACAGCCCTTGATGCAGCCAGAGTAACAGAGTGTTCTCAGTTTGGAGGAGAAAACAGGCAGCCAATGAGCTGGCTCTCTAGTTTCCATTCTAAGAACGGAACTCACTGGCCAGAGTCCAGGCTCGTCAGTGATGTGGAGAATAGAAACGAATGCCAACCTCCTACATGGAGTTTCCAAAAAGTGTGAGCACACTGTTGCATAACCTGTCTCCAGAGAACTTCTACAAACTATTCCCCAAAAGGAAGCGTGAGCCGGGCTGTGGAGCATCCTCAGGAGGGAGGAGGGGAGCTGAGGTGTGGGGCTGGGATCGGGTAGAGAAGCTGCTGGCTCTGGTGGCACAAGCCTGTAATCTGAGCTATGCCAGAGGCTGAGACAGGAGGATCACAAGTTCAAAGCCTGTCAGGAGTACAGAAAGAGTTCAGAGCCAGTCTGGGCAACTTAGATTCTGCCTTAAAATAAAAAGTGAAAATAGGGCCAAGGAAACAAGTCAATAGTAGAACACTTGCCAAGCATGAGCAAGCCCTAGGTTCAGTCTCAGTACGAAAAGGTGGACAGACAGACACAGAAGGAGCCATATTTATCGAACTCCTACTATATCCTAGGCTCTAGGTTCATTCTGTCTGATACTTATTATAGTAAGATCCTTGTCTCAGCTCTGAAAGCTTAGGTATTTCCACTCCCACATTCCAAAGGAAGAAATAACAGCAGTAATTAATACTGCCAACATTTACACAACACTGACTGCTTATCAGGCTAAGCACACATTTGATCCTCAGTATAGTCCACTATAAGGGTGCATAACGTGTTATGGAAGAGAAGACCAAGAAGAAGGGGGTGGGGGGGAGCGAAATAAGTTCCCCAACAAGGCTGTAGTAGAGCCAGGATTTGTCTTTAAACAATCCCATGTCACCTGAGTGACTTACCAGGGTAGATCAGGAGCTGACCCTAGTACTAATTGCCCTTAAATGCTTGTAGTTAGGCCCCAGTGTGGGGCTGAGGTAAGTGACCAAATGATTAGACACTCAGAGGACAGTTTGTCCTAGATGGTGGCTATTTGCCACCTCTGCTTCTGACCCAAAGTTTGGCTTTCATTCATAAGTTGGTAACCGCAGACTGGCAGTGCGGGGAAGGCCCTTGGGGACCAGCTATTCTAGTCCAACCCCCTCATATTACGAATGGAAAAAACCCTAAAACCCAGGGAGAGCCAAGGACACATCAAGGTCACAGAGAAACAATCTGTTGGATGGAGGAGTTGGTTTGGGGTCACCTACAGGTGATCTTCTGTGGTTGCTAAATATGTAACTGATTCACTCTTTAAATTTCTTATTATTGCTGGGTGGTGGTGGCACACTCCTTTAATCCCAGCACTCGGGAGGCAGAGGCAGGTGGATCTCTGTGAGTTGGAGACCAGCCTGGTCTTCAAGAGCTAGTTCCAGGACAGGCTCCAAAGCCACAGAGAAACCCTGTCTTGAAAAACCAAAAAAAAAATTATTATTATTATTATTGACAAAATATCTCTATGTATCCTATGTATCCAAGGTTTCGGGAGTTCCTGTCTCAGCCTCTAGACTTGAGAGTGTAAGGATTACACTCATGTGTCACCATACCTACCTTGGGATTAGCTTTAAATGTACAAATTTTTGACTGGAAGGGTCATTCAATAGCACAGTGTTTGTATAATGTGTGAGGCCCTGGGTTTGATCTTTAGCACTGGACACACACACACACACACACACACACACACACACACACACACACCACATGCTTTTGGAGGTCAGGGAACAAGCTGAAGGAGTCAATTTCCTCCTCTCACTGTGCAGATCCCAGGGACTAAACTCCGATCTTTAGGCTTGACAGCAGGTACCTTTGCCTGCCGAGCTAGCTCATCAGCGCCAAGAGACTGATCTCTATGCTCTGCTTTCATAGAGGAATCCAAATGTGCCTTGTTTCTCAAGGGGTTCTGACATCACAGGGTATTGCATTTGGAAGCTGGAATCCAATTCCTGGCTTTTCCTTTATAGTCCGGGATATTAGGGCCCACCAAGGGACTTGCCCAAGGTCATACAGCAAGTCTGTGACGATCTAATTCCAGAAATAGGCTAAGGGGCTGGTGAAGAGAACTGTCAGGCTTCCTTTAGCTCTTGGCTTCCTTGTTGGAGTCAGGTTAAGACATAGGATAGTGGCCATTTCCCGGACTCAGCAAGGTAAGAACCCAAAAGCTGAGCCTTCAAAGGGAAAAGGAAACAGCAGAGCAGGAAAGGATGTGGCCAGCTACTGGGGCTTTCCCAGAGGCAAGCTCTAAGCTCCAAGAATGACATCAGACACTATCTGTCCACACAGTCCTAAAGCTACCTGTTTCAGGACGACAGGGAGCACTTCTCCTATGGGGGACGAGATGGGGTGGACTGAACCCAGCTGTGACGTGAAGAGGGTGGACCGGGTATAAACAGACCTGCCTGTGGGAAACCAGGACAAACCTCTCCACTCTGTGCATTCTCTAGATAGACCTCTGCGCGCTCCTCTCCTTCATCTCTCCCTTGCTGCAAGGCTGAGTGGAGGAATTTGCTGGCCCTTTCCCTGCAGTGCCATGCTCTCTCCTCCCTTCTGCCATCTGGAAAGGAAGTTGGTGTTTGCAGCCAGAGACCCTTCATTTGAGTCCATCCTTGGCCCCTCTCTCTCTTTCTTTCTTTGTTCGTTTTGTTTCTCAAGACAGAGTCTCTCTGTGTAGCCCTGGAACTCACTCAGTAGACCAGGCTGGCCTTGAACTCAGAGATCTGTCTGCCTCTGTTTCCCGAGTGCTCGAATTAAAGACTTGCAGCACCGTGCCCTGCTCAACCTCAGTTTCTTTACAAACAACTGTCTTGGGATTTGAGAATTATATCGCTCACGTGTACTTGACAGTCTCACAGACACTGTATCCTGTGAATCAGTGGACTAGAAGAGTCTGAAACTTGTGCTGAGCTGTACTGAGGTACCTAAAAGATGGTTGAGTTGAGAAGTACCTCATCAATCTTTGGGCTAGACTCTAAGTGAATTATTTACAGTTTCCAAGTGACAAGAGAAGTCACATACCCTGGCCAAAGCCTCGTTTCTTTACTTTTGTCTGGGGTTCTAGCAATTCCAAGTGATCACATGGCTATCACTTGCTCTTCAGACTGGCAGATTATGTGGGGCTTTCATAAAGCGTTTAAATGGGAAGATAATTCGTGCAATGTGAAGTAGATGTTGGAAAACGTTCATGTAATCCAGCTCCTCATTTCATAAACGGGGAAGCTGAGGTTTAAAGACGGGAGTGGCTCAGTGGTCACATTGCTAGCAAGCGGCAGAGCAGGCAGAAAGCCCACACTCTTTTCCTAGGACCTCCTACTTCCTTCCTTTGTGCTCTTCTATGAAGTTGGGAAACTTGGGTCTTTGGGAACAGAAATCGAATGAGTCATGGGTTTGCCTTTGCCCTTTCTCGGCTCTTGATTCATTCAGCAAATATTTACTGACTGTCCACTATTCAGTCTCAGGGAAGGCAGAGATAAAAGTGACCATGGAGGTAGGCAAAGTCAGGTTTGATGCCAGCTGTGACTTCAGGAGCTGTGTTTTTCTCTCCATTGGATGGCCGCCTCAGCACCCACTAATCGGCCATTTAATGTAACCGTGTCCAAGTGTAGGGCAATGTCTCATGTGTCTAAGTCTTCCCAGCCTCACCTGGATTACAATGCCTCTTTTGCCGGGTATATGGGGACACAACTTTAATCCCAGAACTCAGGAGGCAGAGGCAGGCAGATCTCTGTGAGTTCAAGGCCAGCCTGGTCTACAAAGCAAGTTCCAGGTTAGCCAGGGTGGTTACACAGAGAAAACCTTCCTTGAAATGAACAAACAAACAAAAAGCCTGTTTTCTCACTATCTTTATGTCTTTAAGACAGCATGTTGCCTCCCTTCTCTGACCTTTAAACATCAGGATAATGAGAAAGTGACCAAAAGAAGATATGTAGAAAAGCCTGAAAGTTCTGGATTAACTAAGGAGAGAAAACACTGAGAATCAATGTGTAACCTATTTTTTCCCTTGAAAAAGTGTGTGTGTGTGTGTGTTCCAGGTGGGCCTGGAATATAGGAAGTTCCAGACCAGCCAGACACATAGTGAGACTGTCTCGAAAAAAAGTTCTTTTTGGTTGAATTTAATTTGTTGTGTGAGCTTGCAGGAGGGAATCAGTTCTCTACTTCCAAATTGTGGGTTCCAGGGATTGAACGCAGGTCTGGCAAGCCTTTAACACGCTGAGCCATCTCGCCATGCTTCAAATAGTAAATGTTTTTTATTTTATTTATTCCTAGACTTTCCACCCCTTTCCCTCCTAGGAATGGACCTGCTGGTTTTTTAATTCCCCTCTAGAGGGCGCGCAAGATTCACGGCTTTGTGCCTCACTTCCGTTTGCCTTCATCCTTCCTCCTGCGCATGTGCACAGTTGACTTCCTGGCCGCTCTCAGCACGGCCCTTCGGCCGCCGTCCCCGGAAATGCTTTCTTCCCACGCAGCCGCAGGCCGCAGCTCTTCGGCCTCTCTAGGCCGGCAGGTCCCCCGCTCCATGGTCCTGTCTGTCAGCGCAGTGTCGGGAATCCACGGGTGAGGCCGGGCCGCGCTCGGACACTTCAGACCCTCGAGCCGGTCGCGGGTGAGTGAACCCGGGAGGAGCCCGGCGGACGGAACCGGCAGGGTTTCCCCTGACACCGTGAGTGGGTCCGCCCGCCCCGCCTCCCCCACCTCCCGGAATGGTGTGGCTCCTGGGTCCCAGGCCCTCCTCCCTCCCGCGGCGTTGCCAAGGCGACGGCCGGCCGGCTGAAGCTCCGTGTGTCTCCTCGCAGGTAGCCCGGCGGCGGGCCGATGGCGTGGCTGCGCTGAGCGGCGCGAGTGGCTGCCGAGCCCCGCGGGCCGGCATGGCGGGCCAGTTTCGCAGCTACGTGTGGGATCCATTGCTGATCCTGTCGCAGATCGTGCTCATGCAGACGGTGTACTACGGCTCGCTGGGCCTGTGGCTGGCGCTGGTGGACGCGCTGGTGCGCAGCAGCCCTTCGCTGGACCAGATGTTCGACGCGGAGGTAGGCTTGGAGGGATGGAGTAGGTTTTTGTGGTTCAGCACCGCCGAGCGCTAGATCCAGGTGGACCACGTTCTCATTTTGGGGACCTAAGAAAGAAGGGATTCCAGTCCCCCACCCCCATCTGTGAAGTGGAATGAGTGAGGGCAGGGAGGCTGATGAGTTCACTCTCAGACGTGTCCAGTCCTGTGATGTTGGGAAACGACGCATCCACCCTCAGGAACTGCGCATTCGAGTTAAGACAAAACAAAAAAACAAAAGGGGAAAAAACCTCAATAGAGTTTTAAATAACTTTACAGTTTTGTGTTGGGCTGCGGTCCAAGCTAGCTATGCAGCATAGCCTGAGGTTGAACACACATGGCAGATACTAGAGTCAACAGGCTTGTGTCCCAGGCAAACATAGAAAGTCTCTTTGCTGAGACCCTCCAGAAAAGTGACTACACTTTTCTCAGCTCAGATTTCCAGGGACCACAGTAGGAAGAGGAGTAGATAAAAGGGCATCCGGTGTGGTGCAGTGGGAACTATTAGGTGTCCTATGAGCATCTTATTTAAATTCCACTCTGTTTGCTGTGTGACTTGTGGCAGATGTCACCTCTCGTGTCTACAAAATCATGCTATTGGCATTAGGTGGTAAACTGTAGTACAAAAAGCTTGCCTGAGTTTAGAGTCCAGTCTAGCTGAAGGAACTTGACAAGTTGTTTGACCTTTCCAGGCCCTTTCCTCCTCTGGAAAGTGACAGAATAATCCTGTCATGTCACCCACAGTAAAATGGTAAAAGTCCAAGAGGGCTTAGGAATAAGAAAATGCCTTATTTTCTTATTCCTCTGTGTGTGTGTGTTGCACACTTTTAATACCAGCTCACGGGAGGCAGAGGCAGGTGGATCTGAGTTTGAGGCCGGCCTGATCTACAGAGTGAGCTCCCGGACAGCCAGGATACACAGAGAAAAACCTGTCTCCCAAACAAAACAAAAACCAACAAAAAAGGGAAATGCTTTGTAAGGAATAGTGACCGCCTAGGAGGTTGTTGGGAGAAGGGGCTGTGATAGTGATGAGCAAAGCTCTTGGTTCAGGAGACCTGGCATGGGGTCCTCGTGCTTGTTACTTACCCTCTGCCTTCGGATAACTAATTATTTGAGAAGAGATAGTAGTGTCATTGTGAGATCACGGATGCCAAAGGCCTTTGCAAGTGGAAGTGTGGTTCAGATATTTAGTACTTAATAGTACTCTGTCAGCAATCAATATTGCACACATACTAGGTGCTGAGCACTTTGTGGGAGGCTCCATCCTTCTTGTAAGGGCCTATGGGAATTAGAGAGGGGCCTGATGCACACAGCCTGGGGTCCAGCTCAAGGTTCAGCAAACAGTTTTTGGAAGAATGAGATACTAAGGTTTTTTTGGTCATGCCATTCAACTCTACTTTTATAGTACAAAAGCAATCATAAGTAGGCCAGAAAATTGTGAACTGTGTTTCAATAAATCTTTATTTGCAAAAACAAAGCCTGGCCTGTGGAACATTAGTTTGCTGGGCATCCTTTTTGACTCTTGCTACTTAGTCACTGCATCACCTCAGGCAACTTCTCTAAACCCTGTGTCTTCTTTTGTAAAAGGAAAATGGTATCCTTCCCTCATACCATGAGGCTCAAATGAGATTCCACAGTGGATGTGTGCGAAGGAACCATGTTGGAGATAGGCTTCTGTGTGGATGAAGGTGTTGTCTTCTGTACTCTGGGAGGAGTGCTTGTGCCATAGGTTGTTTGCTAGCATCCTGGGGCTCTGCCAAGTCGCTTCTCTAGCATATTTCCCTTTGTGATTCCCTCAGATCCTGGGCTTTTCCACCCCTCCAGGCCGGCTCTCAATGATGTCCTTCGTCCTCAACGCCCTCACCTGGTGAGTATCACCAGCTCTACTGTACATCTCTTTGCTCTAACTGGAACTAACTTCCTAAATGTACATGAGGCAGGCTGGCACTTCTTGGGAATGGTAAAATGGGTGGAAGAGCCTATTTCTGTGGACTGGCCTTGTTGTGGGTCTCCATTGTTGTTTTGAATTCAGTTCAAAGTTCTTCAGTCCCTGTGTGTGTGCTGCTGCCTGATCGTGTACCCAAACGTGGTGTGAGCTGAGGAAAGAATTAGACCAGGAACCAGGAGAATTGGCTTCCATTCTTGCTCTATGCCATTGACCCAGTTACTTTCCTCCTCTCTGGGCCCCGGGCTCCTGTATATATAGTCCAGGGTTTGGACTAGGTAATGTTCAAGGTCATTCATGATCACTGCCCTTTTTTTGAGGATCAGTTTAGCATAGGGACCAAGGTCTTAGACTTCAAGCACCTGGCTTTGAGTCATCCGCCACCCTACCACTAGTGTAGCGAATTTGGACAGCTTTATCTCTTTTCCTCTTCAGTAGAGTGGGGCTAATCTGATCACTTAGCTCCTAGTTGTACTGTTTTTTTTTTTTAAATATTTTTATGGTTTATTTAACTTTTTATTTTATGTGCATTGGTGTGAAGGTGTCAGATCCCCTGCAACTGGATCTTCAGACAGTTGTGAGCATGTGGGTGCTGGGAATTGAACCCGGGTCCTCTGGAAGAGCAGTCAGTACTCTTAACCACTGAGCCATCTCTCCAGCCCCTAGTTGTACTGTTTATTCATGAGAAGTACTTCAAACAGTCTCATGTACATATTATATTATGACTTTACGCTGAAGGTGGGGAATGTCTAGCTTCTGGCTTCTCTTGAATAGTGGGAAAATGGATTGATTCCAGGTACCAAGATTCACCTGGGTGCAAGTAGCTTCTGTCTGCATTTTGCAGAGAGCACGTGTACTTTTTGGTACATGCCAGTCTTGGTGTGCACCATTGCTGGTGGCTGTTGTCATGAAGCTCATCTTCCCCCGTCTGTCAGACCCAGTCTTGATGTTACCCAGCAGGTCTCTCAGCATCTGACATAACAACCCTTGCTTCTCACTCACTTTGCTCGCTTCTGACCACTGTGCTGTCATCCTAATGTTCCCCACGTCCCCAAGAACTTAATGTAAGGCCAGGACAACCCAGTGACAACGCGCTGATGTCCTTTCCCCACAGTGCCCTGGGCTTGCTGTACTTCATCCGGCGAGGGAAGCAGTGTCTGGATTTCACTGTGACTGTCCATTTCTTTCACCTCCTGGGCTGTTGGTTCTACAGCTCCCGTTTCCCCTCGGCGCTGACCTGGTGGCTGGTCCAGGCTGTGTGCATTGCACTCATGGCCGTCATCGGGGAATACCTGTGCATGCGGACGGAACTCAAGGAGATCCCCCTCAGCTCAGCCCCTAAATCCAATGTCTAGAGTTGGGCCCTTTGGATACTCTGCTGGCATTTGGGCCCCCTGTCACCTTGGACTGCTCAGACCTCCAGATGGGGTCCAGCCCAAGTCTGAGAGGAACCCTGGAAATGTGAAGTCTGTTGGTGGAGAGATAGTGAGGTCCTGTCATGAGGCAGGTAGCAGTCATGATCTCAGCTGCAAGAATGGCCTCTGCCTGCTGGAGCTTTGATATCTGGAAGCCAGGATGGGGACCTCATTGAGGGTGATAACAGATTTGGAACCATGTCAACTCTTGAGCCATCATACCATCACCAGCCTGTTATTTTAAAAAAGGAAAAAAAAAATCAAGGATATCTGATTGGCGCAAACACTCTTCTGGTTGCCTGTCTTGCCCTTTGGGACAGCTGGTACCTTTGCCCTGTTGCCAAACCACAGTGGTTCTGTGTGGAGAAATGTTTGACTTCTGGGTTCGTAGCTACAAAAGAGGTGCAGGTGCAGAGCACTAGGCACTGTCAGGACGGCAGGTGAGGTCTCAAGCACGAGCAATGCACAGCCTGTGCCCCGTTAAGACACATACAGAAGTGCGTTTGTGTGTCCGAGAGCTTCCCCTAGTTCTCTGTATGGACTCTACACTGCTGCTGGCACTCAACACAGCCGGCTGCAGGACCCAGAGAAGAATCCCAGCACCCCCCAACCCCCCCACGCCCCCCGCAGCCTTAGCTTCATAATAAAAGCCACTGTCTGCTCTCTAGGAATGACCAAGCCCCAGCTCCCACTGGACCTCGGTTGTGGCAAGAGTTTCTTTTTCCTCTCGTTTGAACTCTGGTGGGGGAGGGTATGATGGGTGCCAGCTTCCCCATTGCAGGTTCCACTGACGGTACTGGAGGAGACAGTAATTTGCTGTGAAGACAAGAGTTTGCTCCTAGCGTTTCCTCTGAGGCGCTGGCAGCTGTCCTTTCTAGGTACATAAATACAGTATTTTCCACACTTTTGCCTGTGCTTTATGATGTTACTGTTAGGACCAAGAGAGAGCAGCTGTGCACAGGAGTCATAAGAATTAGTATTTCCTCCTTTCCCAGAGTGATTTCTCCATTCTGATGAAGTACTAACTGCCAGGATAAGTATGGTAGCGCCTGATCACCCTAATACTCAGGAGACTGAGGCAGGAGGATCAGGAGCTTGAAGCTAACCTGGTCTACATGATCAACTCAGTTGTTACAGTGAATCTCTGACTCACAAAACAAGAACAAAATAGTGCATCCTGCTTCTGCCTCTGAAATGCCGAGGGTACAGGGCCATTTCCCGCACGTGTCCCTGAGCACGTACAGTGGCATGCACTTGTTATGAAGCAGGCCGTGTTTCTTTGGTTTCTGGAGCTTGCCCAAGAGAGCTGAGTCTCACAGCTAAAGATGAGTTTTGCTTCCTCCCTAGGGAGCCTTTCTTGCCTCTTGGCTCTCAGCCTTGTAGAGTAGGGAGTCACAACTGGCAGAATGAAAATCTGAGAATGAAAGCACCTGGGCAAAAGCTGTGAGTAAGCTGGCGTGAGGCCCCTTAGTCACTCGGGGTTGTGGCTACGCCAGCTGCAGGGCCTCGGCCCAGCTGGATTGGTGGATTTCCTCCGACACACACTCCTCAGGCACATGACTACAATGAAGGGCTAGAACGTTCAGCATGGCTGTGGTCTCCCTGGAGCTGTGGAGTCCGCTGCTCCAGGCAAGAGCAGTGCTGGTGTTCTCTTTCAGTTGCTTGTGCCAGCTTTGCCTGTGTAATTCCTTTGATGAGAAACCTATGTCTTTTGATGCCCATTTGATTTTTGGAAATTGAAAAAGCACCAAAAGGAACCAAGGTGACTTTTTTGTTTGTTTGGTTTTTGCCCAGTAATATAATGACTGAGCTGAGTGACAGTTGACTAAAAATTGCATGATCTTCCCCAGAAGGCATGGAGACAGAAACTGACGGGATGGAGACAGACAGGGCATGGAGATGGAGACAGACAGGGCATGGAGATGGAGACAGACAGGGCATGGAGATGGAGACAGACGGCATGGAGATGGAGACAGACAGGGCATGGAGATGGAGACAGACAGGGCATGGAGATAGAGGGCATATCTCCATAGCTTGCTGGCCATCTTGCCTAGCTGAAATAACAGGTTTCCAAGTCAGTGAGATACCTTGTCTCAAGATACTCACTAGACAGAATGTAATAGAAAAGAACATCTTGATGCCCTGCTCTGGGCTCCACACATGCACACACATTCAACTAGCATATGCACAGTTTTTGACTTTCAGATGCGTACAGTTTCTGAAGCAGCAATATGAATGGTTTCTAGAAGTGAGTTACAGTCTGCAGTGGCAGTGACATTTTGTCAATTTCATAACAAATGCATCTATGCTATTGAGTGCTTAATGGTTGTCTATCTAGCAGAAGGCCAGGGACTTGTTTCTTCTCATGTGACAACCTCAGTAGGAAGTCCCATTATCCATATCTTTTCTTCTTTGTTTTTTGTTTGGGTGTTTGTCTGTTGTTTGGTGGTTTTGAGTTGAGGCCCTGTGTAGCCCTGGCTGACCTGGAACTCGCTCTGTAGACCAGGATGGCCTCAGACTCCTAGAGATGCACCTGCCTCTGCCTCCACAGTGGCAAGGGTGTTCACCACCGCCCAGCTCCATCATCCACACCTTACAGATGATGAAACTAAGGAACTTGCCTGCAGTTATTTGTCAACCTCAGAATTTGGGCTCTGAAAGTGAGAATGATAAGCTCGTGGAGGAAAGGTCAATAACTGGGATGTATAAGTTCTAATTGCTTCAGCAGACTATAACCTTATACCTTCAAATCTCAGTTTTCCTAAGTTAGCTTAAACAGAACTTTATATACATCACTAGCTATTCAAGAAAAAAATGCATAGGTAACATACAAATTAGGACCACAGATTAACAAGTGACGCAGGAACGCAGGCTGGGTGTTTATTGCCGGAAGATGAAGGCTACAGTCTAGATGAGAGACCTACGTCCATCTTCCTGGTGAAAGAATATACCTTTCTGGAGAGCTCAAGTTTTGACCCTGCCTCTCCCTTCACTCTGCCTAACATCTGAATTCAGACCATTTGGAGAGAAATGTGGAGAATTGTGTAATTGCCACTTAAAACAGTTTATAACCCCAAAAGATAAGGAGGGGAGTATGGCTCAGAGGCACCTCTAATGCTTCATGTCTCGGCAGCTCTGTCTAGATCACTACGTGGAAGCCAGAGTGCACTGACAGAGGTCTTGGAGGGAGGAGTTTTGAGGAAGGCTCAAGTCCTGAGGGTTCATAACTCAGTAAGTCTTCTGGAAGCTGAGCTTCTTGGACTCTCTCTGTGGCTTCAGGGTGACTTCCTTCTGACCAAAGGGCAGACACATCTTGTAGGAAAGTGATAAAGCTACTGAAAAGAGTATTGAGGCAGGGAAGGGAATGGAAGCTGAGTCGTCCTGGTACTCCGTCCTCGAGTCCGTGGGAATGGTAGCAGGATGGGCGACTAGGAAGCTGCAGTGGGTCGAGAAGGATTGCCGAGTTGGTGGCTGGCTTGGCTAGAGTATGTTGGGTCTCACTCTCCAACCCCCACCCCTGCAAAAGATAATGGTGTAGCGTTCCCGTGTGACTATATACATGCTCTTCATACTTCAGATGGTACAATGTCAGGATGGTGGTGGAGGCTATACGGTATTGTTCAGGGAACAGGGAAAGTGTACATGCTCAGTATGGATGGACATCTTTATTGAGTATTTTCCATTTACAGCTGGTTGAATCCCAGGGTACAGAACCCATGCATGCAGGACTGTTGAAGGCAGAGTGTACTCATTTCTTTGGATTATTGTGAGAATTTCATACGATATCACATTTGCACAGTGTCTGGCAGGTAGGAAGTAACCAGTGATTCTGAGTTCCCAGCCTCCCTCCCACTTCCCCACTTCACAGTGGAGGAGACCGCAAGCCTGCTTTCTCCTGTTGGCCGCACCTGCAGGGCGCTGATTGTGAATTCTCTCTCAATCCCTGCATCGGGACCAGACCGCTATTTCCTTTGTTTTGTAGACGTGGGAGGCAACAGTTCACCCCCAACATCACACAGCTGCTCAAAAGCCTCGTCTTTTCATGTCCCGCATGTTTGAGTGAACTTGATCCAGATAATTGGGATGTCTTGGGAAACTGACAGTTAGGTCCCTGTTTGCAGGCACTTAGGTAGGAGTTCACCAGGGAGAGGCGGAACCAAGACTGGG
This sequence comes from Ondatra zibethicus, assembly GCA_004026605.1. Taxonomy (NCBI): domain Eukaryota; kingdom Metazoa; phylum Chordata; class Mammalia; order Rodentia; family Cricetidae; genus Ondatra; species Ondatra zibethicus. Next base: position 70,897 of record PVIU01001776.1, read on the forward strand.
TAAGTCTGGCGCAGAACTGGGGAAGTTTAGGGAAAGGCTGAAGTCCTTCAGCACCCCACAAACTGGCTTCCCTGAATAAGCCTCATCACTTCAGACTCTCTGAAACGTGTGTTAGTGTCCCCCTTTTTTGAGACAAGGTTTCACTATGTAGCCTTGACAATTATATAGACCAGGCTGTCCTTGAACTCACAGAGATCCATCTTTCTTCTGTTTCCAAATGCTAGGAATCAAAGCTGTGCCACTACTCCCAGCTTATGTCCCCTTAAAAAACAAAAAAAAAACAACAATTGAAATAGTGAGCTGTGGTGGGACACACCTTTAATCCCAGCATTCTGGAGTTTGAGGCCAGCCTGGTCTACATATCAAGTTTAACACCAGCCAATGCTATGCAATGAAATTCCAACTCAAAAAAAGGGGGGGGGGAGCTGGGGATCTGGCGCTTTGTAATGGTAGAGTGTTTGACTAGCGTGTGCAGTACTATGGATCTGATTCCCTGCACGCGCACACACACACCAAAAATAGAAGAAGCCAAGTTCAGAGGTTCTATGACTTAAGTTGTTCAGTCGATGCTTGAGTTCAATTTGATCACACGTATATACACACATACACACCCCTCCAGTTTACTCTTAGGAAGCCATTTCTGGGATACACTTTCCTCAAATAATGGGTTTTACCAAACCCAGAAGAATGTCAGACTTAAGTGGACTTCCTTACATATAGGAAAGCAGGCAGTGGGATGTGAGTTGATGGCAGTCATGTCAAGGGCATGGGGAGGCTGGAAGAAGTCCTGTTGGGCGATACTTGGGCCTTCCACCCATACCCTTCCTTCCATAGGCCATGCTAGAACTCAGCCTCTGCACACATGTCTCAGCTCACCTCTTCTCTGGGTGCACAGTGGAAATTGCCAGCCCTGTGCAGGCCTTCTCCATTGGGGCCTGTGCTTGAGTCCCTTTCTGATCAGGCTGCTGTGAAGACAGAGCTTGCTGCCCTGGCCACCCACTGAGGGATGCCCATCTGAGGTCATGAGTTCACATACCAGTTGATAGGCAGGAGGTTGGAAAGAGATTGAGTAAAAGTTTACCAAGGTTGAGGGGACTCAAGATGGAGACCACTGAGCAGGAAACAGCTGGAAGGAGTGTCTGGGGAAGAGGTTGCTGGGAAATGGCAGGGGCGGTGATATACAGAAGGGCCACACAGAGTGTTCAGATACCACTAGGCTGCACCCATAGGAAGAAGCATGAAGTAAAGGTGGTGACCTCCTCCCCAAAGCTGAGCAGAAGCAGTACACAGTGGGACAGACCTAATGCCAAGTCCGGCTCTGACGGCCCATGTGAGGCTGCCCCTGCAATGCAGACGGCAGTGCCAGGCACCGCAGGGAGGGGCAGTGTGAGAGGAAGGTTACAGCTTTACTTTTTTATTGTATTTATTTATTTATTTGGTTTTTCGAGACAGGGTTTCTCTGTGGCTTTGGAGCCTGTCCTGGAACTAGCTCTTGTAGACCAGGCTGGCCTCGAACTCACAGAGATCCGCCTGCCTCTGCCTCCCGAGTGCTGGGATTAAAGGCGTGTGCCACCACCGCCCAGCAAGAGGAAGGTTAAGAGACCAGTCCTCCCATCGCTTTCCCTCCCAAATGAGATCTTGTCATCACTGCCCTGCCTCTCCAGAAGGGCTCTGCGACCCTGCCCTTCAGTAGCTCAAAGGCCGGGTACCTCACCTGCAGGTACACCCATTGATTGCTGCTAGCCTCGGAAGACTATTAGGATTCTAGTCTTTGTCCAAAGAAAACCTGGGTTCTCCTGCCGCATCTCCTCAACCGTGTGTGCAAGGCCCTGTAGTTTTAGTTCCTACTGACAAATAGTGCTCCTGACCCATAAAGTCAGCCAGGGATCAGGCTTCAGGGTGACTGTGCTGTTGCACCCGGACTGTAGGACACAGTGCCAATTCCCCACCTACCCTGGTGTTTCCTATGACCAGTGATCCAGGAGGCCCAGTTATTGACACCACATGCATTGATAGTAAGTGGGGAGCTGGGTTCTGGGATGATTCCATTGGCCAAGGTGGGCTCTGCATGTGACTTTTGCCTCTCTTGGGAAAGTGGGATGGAGAAGCCAGGAGACCAGGGGTAGATTTTGCTCCAGCAGCTCCTCTCTGAGGAAGCTGGGGTAAGTCACTTGCTATATAGGTGTACAAGTTTCTGCCTCTCCTTGGATCACAGGGCCATTGTGAGGCACCTGCACCCAGGAGACAAATGGTCTCTGACTTCACAGAGGAAGTGTGCACTGCCCAAAGGAGCCAGCTTGTGGGGGAGGTTGAAGGATTACAACTTGGTAGATTTTCTGCTGTGGTTTTAGAAAATGACTTTAGGAGCCTAGGGCTGGACCTACAACATACAGTCCCTCCCCACCTCCCCCCTGCACCTCCCCCAGGATCCTTGCCCTCCATGTTTATGTGATTGCCAGCGCTAGACAGGCAGAGCCAGTGGTAATATTGTTCAGTGGCATATGAGCAATTTTATTTGTACACTCATGAAATTCCCGCTCTTCCCTCCCTTTAGCTGATTGCAGGATCTCTACTTCTCTTCTTATGCTTCAAGTTCCCTTCCAGGGTTACACCACCTGCCAGCAGAGATCTCCGTGTTAGTCATAGAAATCACCCCCAGGCGGCGCTGTTGTCTTGTGAGTGGGCACAGGGCCTGGGAGCCTTGGTTTTTGTGGCAAGTTAGAGCTATCTCCAACCTAAAGGAAACCCTTTAAGGTGGACCTCAGGAGTCAGTCGCCCTCTTCCGTTCATGAGCACCTCAAGCCATGACGGGAAGAGTTTCTTGTCTTTGTTTAAGAACCTTTTCTTTTTAGCATAAGTCTTACTTAAAACATGACTAAATCAAATAGAGTTGATTTGACCTAAGGGAAGGAGATGCAGCAAAACCCAGTGTGGTTACTTCCCTCCTCCCTAGCTTAAACATCCTTTGGGATTCAGGGTCACAGCGGTGGTTTCCTGGGGTCTCCAGACAACAAGATGATATACTAGGTCCCATATTTCCATTGTACCTTCCCTAGAACTCAGTCAACTGAGATGCACCCTCAGCCCAGCTATTACCCTGCTGTGTGGCCTAGTCAATGGCTTCCTCTCTCTGGGTGTGGTGCCTCCCAGTCCTGCCAATCACAGTCAAGACCCAAAACCCCTGAGTCTAGGGCTCAGGTGTGGGCCTGCCTGAGGGGCTGCATCTTGCCTTGGCCTGGCAGTGGTATCGTCATACCCACCTCATATGGATGCTACACAGGCAGCTCAAAGTGACACAGAGCAGAAGCGGGTACAGGGGCGCTTGACACGACGTAGGGCAGACGATCTGCATATTATCCGGCGCCCTGGGGGGTGGATGCGTGTGGGAAGCCCCTCAAACCAGACCAGCTGGTCAGTTTCATCCAGTGCTTTCATGTTCATCTTGGGAGTTCTGTGATTGTGGGTCTTCAGGAAGACAATTCGGGGCTCCTTAACATGTGGTTTCCTCTTCTGGGCCCTGGTACGCAAGCCACGATTCTTTGATATCTTGGGGACTTTAGGCTTTGCCCGCATTTTTCTCCATGGCGCTGCTGCAGGTGACCCCTTTGACCCTTCCGTGGGTTTCCACTCCTCTGATGGGTTTTCATTAGGTTTTGCTATGGGCTCTGCTTTCCTAGATTCCGGTTTCTTCACCAGGGCCGGAACCTCCTGCAGCTCATTCTTTTGTTTCACTTTCACGTTGTTGTCCCTGACAGGGAGAGAAAAGGTCAGTGTCAGCGGAGCAAGGGTCCTTGTAGCCCAGTCCTGAGCAGTCGCTACGGTGCTGGTTCAGGGAGCCTGCTAGAGCCGGAGCCAGACTGAAGAAATGTCGCTAGTGCCTGGAGGTGCTGCTAGTTTTGGTAGAAAGGATGTGAGACATTGGCAAGGCAGAAGGCATGACCAGTATTTGAGGAGCCCAAGGGTATATATTTTGTTGGCACCTGCTGCTACACTAGGCTTCTGTCTCAGCCAAGAGGGAAGACTGCCCAGTGTTCCTTTCCAGTTATATTCTAAGAAACATGGGTCTCTGAGGAAGCTTCTCCGTACCCTCGCCTGGGCTAGGTAGAAGGCAGGATGAGGGCAAGGTACCTCTCACATTGAGATTTAGGGACAAATGTGTTTAAGAGATGTTTCTGTGCTTCAAGAACTATGGTGGTCTGTGACCCTGAGCCTGGTTCTGGACTTCCCGGTCGTTCAGAGGCCACATCAGAGAGAGATGCCTGAGGAAGGAATTAACAGTTTTCAGGAGTCTGAGTATCAGATTGAGCCAGGCAAAGCCCCATGCTGGCTCACCCTGGCTGATGACAGTGATGGCCACTAGGGGCCTGTTGTCAGTATCTGCCAGGTAGGAGGCAAGGAAGCAGTCAAAGTCTGGAGAGCAGTCTTTGGAGACAGCATCTGGATGGAATAAGACATTTCACCTCCCAGAGCCCAGCCAGGGTCTCCATCATAAGACAGATAATCTCATGTACCTAAGTTGTCGGGAAGAAGCATCTAAGGGGGGGGGGCACATGTGTAACATGTAAGCAGAGTGGCTGGCACTTAGCAGGCACTATAAATATAAATGCTCCCCAAATTCTAGAGTGGCCCGTGAGTAATCAGATTCTGAGCAGGATACATGTATCTTCAGATTCAGAGGGCAGTCTGTGAGACCGTCTCTGGGTTAGGCTGCAGGCCCAGGAGGAAGAGAAAGCTCCCCACACACACACTCAGTACCACAGTTATAGGTGGGCCCTTCACTAGATGACTATGATCATTGTTACAGCCACAGCTTTGATTTCAGGTGGGAATGACTTCTAACAGGTACTCTGCCAATTGTCAGTTCAGTTGGCTGAGATAAATCACTTCATCGCTGGAGTCGCAGTCCCTGTCAGTAAAATAGCTAGCATAAATATCTGTTGCACAGAGCCCTTGTGAAAAGTAGGCCACTGTTCCCCCGTCCCTCACCACAGCGCCTGTCCCTAGGAAAGATAGTTGCTGGGTATTTTGTGTGTGTGTGTGAGGAGGGGGTGTGGATGGAGCTCACCCAGAGGAGACTTGGAGGATCTTTGGAACTCTGATTATTGAATTCCAGCACCTTCTGGCCAGGCTATGCAGTTCTCGGATCCGGTCATTTGAACTCTTGAGTAACTTCAAGAGGGACAAGTTTTTTAATACCTGCCAGGGTCAATAAACCAGAAAATTAGAGGCTGCAGCTCTCCAGGGTCACTTTCCATGCCCTTCCTATGGCTTGGCTCAGCTCAGGGCTAAGTCTGATGGCTCCCCAGGGTCATTGGTCTGGCACCTGGGGTAACACTTCAGTGGGGAGTTTGGTTCCCCTAAGCAGGGGCTAAAATGGAACATCTCACCATTTTAAGTCGGTTCCGCTCAATTAGTTTGCTGACAGGCTGATTTATCTTGTCCTGCAGTTTCTCATCTTGCATCTGAGGGATAGGAAGAGAGGGAGAGCTAGCATAGAAGGAAACCCCTTGCATACCTGCACTGTCTCTCTCCATTTGACTGAGCATGGTTTGACCAACCCTAGACTGGGAGTCTTGTCAGTTTGGCTTTAGAACAGAACTGAGACCATTTTAACTCTGCCCTGAGACCATTTTAACTCTGCTGGCCTCCTTTCACCCTTCCCCTTTCCCTTTTCTGAAAGGCTGGAGAACCTGTCCTTGGTGTGGCTGGATCATCTGATAAGATCCTTTATATGCCTGGGCTTCAACAAAGTCTGACCTTGGAAACCACTCTATTCTTGGGCCTCTTCTTTGTAGATGGATTCATGCTGGGGCTGTAGGAGCAAGACTGGACCCTACACTGCCTGCACCCTGCCCCTCTCACTTCAGCCAGCACTTGGGCTGAGCAATATATGATGGCACTGGAGCTGCCAGGCAGTGAGCTGTGACATCACTAAAATGTGTGACAGCATCAAGGCTGTGTCTCTGGAGGATCAGAAGGCCACTCCCATCTGGAGAAACACAGTAGGTGACAGGCAGCCATGTTCATGATCACAACCTCCCTGTGAGGTAAGATGGTGGACCCCTCCTTTTAGAAGAAGAAGCTAAGATTTTAAAAGGTGGGGCTAGACAGATGGTTCAGTGGTTAAGAGCACATATTGCTCTTCCAGAGGACCTGGGTTCAATTCCCAGCACCCACATGGAAGCTCACAACTGTCTGCAACTCCAAGATCTGACACCCTTACACAGACATACATGCACGCAAAACACTAATGTAAGTAAAAATAAGTTTAGAAAAAGACTTTAAAAGGTTACATAATTTACCCAGTTCACATGGCTGCTTGGCAGTCGAGCTGGGACTGTGAAGTAGACCTGACAAGCCATCCCTTGAAAACAAGCTCACAAACTGCTCCTGTACTCAGCCACGCCACATGTGTTGCCTGGCACCTACTACATGTTTAAAAGTCTTTCTGTGTTTGAGTATGTGTTGGCGGAGGTGCCTGCGGAGGCCAGTCAGTGTTATCCCTTGGAGTTTACAGGCAGTTATGATCTGATTGGGTGCTGGAAACCAAACTTGGATCCCTTGTAAAAGCAGTTCATGCTTTTAACCTCTGAGCTATTTATTGCCCCTGTCCCCTATTTTGTTTTTAAATAATTGTCTCGCTGTGTTGTCCAGGCCTCAAACTTGTCTTCTGGCCTTAGTTTCCTTACTTGGAATTGCAAGCATGTGTCAGTCATAGTTTAGCTGACATTTGTATTATAATTTCTTTGAATCTTGCCAACGTCTTCCTTCTATGTATGGCTAGCATGTGGTCATGTCTAAACAGATTGTGTTGGTGTTTGCACTCAAACTGAAGGGTAAGAAGATGAAAATGTGAAGCAAAGTGCTGAAATTTTCCCAGCTTCCAATGACCTGACAGGCTCTGCATTACTAATATTTGCTCCAGGATTTCCTTCCTTCCTTCCTTCCTTCCTTCCTTCCTTCCTTCCTTCCTTCCTTCCTTCCTTCCTTTTTCCTTTCTCCTCCTCCTCTTCTTCTTCTTCCCCCTCCTCCTCCTCCTCCTCCTCTTCTTTTGGTTTTGGATTTTCAAGGTTTAGGATTTCTCTGGGTAACAGCCCTGGCTGTTCTGGAACTTGCTTTGTAGACCAGGCTGGCCTGAATCACACAGAGATCTGCCTGTTTCTTCCACCTGAGTGCTGGGATTAAAGGTGTATGCCACCACACCTGGCCTTTTAGATAGCTTCTTAAGGCCAGACCAGTGGCCAGCCATTTTCTTCTGTAAAGGGCTGCTACTGTGGGACTTTTCAGCTATAGTCGTGACTGCCTACTTTAGTTCTGTAGCCACCAATAGTATGTAAGTGAACGGCCATGGCCTTATTAAAGAAGACTGTTTACAAATACATTTGATGAGCTGAATATGGCCCATGGCAACTGGGGACAAATCAATAAAACGACACAGTTAAACTCAGTTTGTCATGCTTCCCTCTCCTGTGATGCACTCTTTTTTTTTTTTTTTTTTTTTTTTTTTTTTTTGGTTTTTTCAAGACAGGGTTTCTCTGTGGCTTTTGGGGCCTGTCCTGGAACTAGCTCTTGTAGACCAGGCTGGCCTCGAACTCACAGAGATCCACCTGCCTCTGCCTCCCGAGTGCTGGGATTAAAGGCGTGCGCCACCGCCTGGCTTTGTGATGCACTCCTTCTGCAGTTTATTTCGAGCTTAGTAGTTGGTGTTACTGGACTCAGTAGAGAAAAAACACCCAGGAGTGCGTCTTTATACATCATGTGTGCCGCTCTGCAGGTCTGCAGGGTAAAGGTGCTCAGGGAGACACAAACGATGGCTTTCAAGGTTAGAAAGTGACAAGCGTGAGCATTTTTACCTTTGTGTGTGTTCAGTATCATTCATGTAATTAAAGTTTAGTCATTTAACTTTGATGATGGTTGCACTTGTGAACCAGCGTGCAGAGTTTCTCAGCAGGAGGGGCAGACTTCTGAGCCTCTGAGGCAGATTCAGCATGTCACTTAGAACAGATAGAGCTAAGTGCTTGGACCCAAGTAAACGGGGAAGGGGATAAGAAGGATAAGAAAGGGATATGCTGTATTAACAAGTGTGACATTGCAAGGCTGGAGTCCCGGCACTTAGGATCCTGGGGCAGGAGGATCAGTTCAAGACCAGCCTGACTACACAGAGAAACCCTATCTCCACGACAAGACAAAACAGGGCTGGAGAGATGGCTCAGTGGTTGAAAGCACGTCTCTTAAAAAGAGGACCTGGGCAATTCTCAGAACCTATCTCCCAGCAGCTCACAGAGTAGCTTCAGTCCCACAGAGTTCTAACACACTGGCTTCCACAGGCACCTGCACTCACATGCACATACACATAATCTTTTTCTTTAAGGCAGAAGTCTGGTTTGGGAAATATTTATCAAGAAGGTGGGATTTGAGCATAGCCCTGAAGGAAATGGATGCTGTGGTAGCAGAACATGAGATTGAAGAGGAAGTTCCAGTGGGCTAAGGACAGATTGTTGCTACCCTGAAGGATGATGATCTAGACCCCTGGTGTGTAGTTGGCTACATCAGAATGATCCAAAGGGCGTGTAAGAAATAGCTTCTCACCGGGCGGTGGTGGCACACGCCTTTAATCCCAGCACTCGGGAGGCAGAGGCAGGCGAATCTCTGTGAGTTCGAGTCCAGCCTGGTCTACAGAGCTAGTTCCAGGACAGGCTCCAAAGCTACAGAGAAACCCTGTCTCGAAAAACAAAACATATCTATATTAGAAATAGCTTCTCAGGCACTGTCCTGCTCACTGGCCAGTCTGATACCCACTCCATACTACCCTTTCTTAAATGTCCTGTATCTGTAATATACAGGTGTGTGGGGATGCTAATCTGCCTCAGCGAGGATAACAAGGAGTAATTGGGAAGGAAGTTATCAAAGACAGTCCCTTTGTGCTCACTCTTGTGTGGATTTCAGTACTCCCAGGCCTCTCTGCCTGCCCAGGTATCCTTCTCCTTGCTAGCGCCATTATGGTGTGTATCGTGTGGATTGTACTAGACTGCACACTCTCCAAGGCCTTGGTGCCTGGTAGCTCCATCAGCTCCATCCACTGCAGGGGTTGGGGTCTGCTACGGGCTAGGCACCATGGACAGTAACCATAGGCAGGACATGTCCTTTCTGCCCTCTTTCAAACCCATAGGCCAAGGAGAAAAGTACCCCTAGAGTGTAGACTCCTCCAGGGCAGGAGTTTTGTCTGTTTCATTCATTGATAAATTCCTCAGGACCTAGAACTGTGTCTGACAGGATCATAGATCAAAATCAGGTTAAAAACAAAAACAACCCCCCAAATATCTAGCATTATCTGCGACTTGGGTAAGTGAGGAATTAGGGTAGGAAGTATAGAAGTTAGCCAAGTAAAGGACATGAGGTGAGCAGGACCTTCTCACAAGAGGGAATTTAGAGGGTGTAGGTGTGCAATGGAGTTCTAAGCCATTGTGTTTTACTGGGAAAGTAAGTGGGGCCAAGTGTGGAAGGGTGGACCTGGAAAAGTGAGTATGGCTTAGGTGCTGTGTGCTTAGGAGCCAGGCTGAGAGCCTTGGAGCCAGCTCTGAGAGCACCAGGGGGGGCTCTGTGCTGGGCAAGCCTGGCTGGCTGCCTTGTTCTGGTCTAGTTCATACATCTTTTAAAATGTTTATAAGATTTTAGAGGAATTATCTCAAAATTAAATAACTGGATGTGGTGGTGCACACCTTTAATCCTAGCACTTGGGAAGCAGGTATCTATGTGCTCAAGGCTATCCTGGACTACATAGCAGGCTAACCATAGCTACATAGTAAGATCCTGTCTCAATAAGAAAAACAAATTAAATCGAATGCACAGTAGTTTTTCCTGATCCTCCCGCCCTTGTATGTGAGTACCCCTCACTCCATCAGCATTACCAGTTAAGCTTCTGACAAACACACTGTGTGATACATTAGCATTATCACCCAGAGGGTTCCTTGTATGGCCACTGTATGGGTTTGGAGGAATGTTTAATGATGTGTCCTTGATATTACATCATACAGAATTGTCTCACTGCCCTAAAAATCCCATGCTCTACTTTTTTCATCCCTCCCTTTTTTTAAATTTTTTTTCAATATTTATTTATTTATTATGTATACAATATTCTGTCTGTGTATATGTCTGCAGGCCAGAAGAGGGCACCAGACCTCATTACAGATGGTTGTGAGCCACCATATGGTTGCTGGGAATTGAACTCAGGACCTTTGGAAGAGCAGGCAATGCTCTTAACCACTGAGCCATCTCTCCAGCCCCCTCATCCCTCCTTCTTTACCAAGCCCTGGAAAACACTGCCCTCTTTACTGTCTTCATAGTTTTACCTTCTAGTATGTCCTGCGATCAAAATAAAAAAAGTGTCTCTAGTCATTTTGGATCGGCATTTCTTTAATAACAGCATTTAAACAAACTCCATGTCTGTCCGTACCTTGACTGCTCGCCTCTTTTTAGTGCCGAATAATGTTGTTTCCTGTGTCAGTTTATTTATGCCTCGCCTACTGGAGAACGTCTTCTCTGACCGCAGGTCTGGGCAATTATGATTAAAGCTGCTGTGCACATCTGTGCTCAGGTGTTATGCAGACACACACTTCCACTCCCTTGAGTAAATGGCTGAGACTGCAAGTGCTGGTTCTCTGCTCAGTTTCGTAAGACAGCAGCAAGCCGTTTTCCTAAGTGGCTGTACCTGAGACAACCTTTACAATTTTTGTTTTGTTTTTCTTTCGGACTTTTCTGGGGGACAGGGGGAGTTTCAAGACAGGGTTTCTCTGTACCTTTGGAGCCTGTCCTGGAACTTGCTCTGTAGACCAGGCTGGCTTTGAACTTACAGAGATCCTCCTACCTGCCTCTGCCTTCTGAGTGCTGGGATCAAAGGTGTGCACCACCACCACCTGGCTTGTTTTGTTTTGTTTTGTAATGTAGGGTCTTGCTACAGAGCCCAGCCTAGCCTGGAACTCACTATATGGTGCAGACTGATCTCAAATTTTCAATCCTCCTGCCTCAGCCTCTGGAGTGCTGGGAGTGCTGGAACTCTAGACGCGAGTCATCACACCCATCTTAGTCCATGCTGTCACTCCTTACCTGTTTCCCCACCTTCTGGAGTTAGAGACACCTAAGCATTTCATACCCAGGAGACCAGATTGTACAGTAACAGGGGCTCATGAGCAGTTTTCCATAGCCTATCTTGCTTGCTCTTTCTATCTACACAACGAAAATACAAGTTTTATGGGGGAGAGAAATTTACCCAGTGACACAGGTGGTAAGCCTTGAAAAATAAATACAAGAAAACTTTAAAAATAGGTATAGTGAAGCCAGGAAGAGGTGAGTACGCCTTTAATCTCAGTCCTTGGGAAGCAAGGCAGATCTCTGTGAGTTCAAGGCCAGTCTGAGCTACAGAGCAAGTTCTAGGACAGCCAAGACTATACCGAGAGACCCCGTCTCTAAAAACAAACATATAGAAAAAGTATAGTGTATAGAACATACTATTTATCATCTTAATTCTTTTTTATTCTTTGAAGACTTTACACACATACACAGTGTATATTAGTCATATCTACCACCATTCCCTCCCGCTCAACTTCCCCCAGGCCCATCCCCAACCCATCTCCCTCCCAATTTAAACATCCTCTTTGTTATTGTAACACACTGAGTCCAAGTAATGCTGTCCATATGCTCATGGGTACAAAGTCCTCTACTGGGGCTTGGACCACCTACCAGCTGCCACCTTTGGTGGTGTGACTGGAAACGGCTCCCATAAGCTTATATTTTTGCATGATTAGTCCCCATTTGATGAGCTGCTTGGAAAAGATTAGGAGGTGCAGCCTTGTCGAAGGAAGTGTGGCCTTGTTGGAAGAGATGTGTCACTGGGAGTGGGCTTTGAGGTCTCAAAAGCCCACTCCAGGCCTAGCTCCTGCTGCTGCCTGTGGTTCAGGACATAAAACTCTCAGCTGCTGCTCCAGTACCATACCTGTCTGTTTCCTGCCACAGTTGTAACAGGTTAGTACCCTCTGACTGTGTAACTGTAACTGTACCCAAATTAAATGCTTTCTTTTGTGAGTTCCCTTTTCATGGTATCTAATACCACCCCAGAGAAAAACGACTCTTCCTCCTGCATCCATATACCATAACACTTGTGTAGTTTGTCCTTACACTTTTTTCTAAAATTAAAATATAACTACATCTTTTCTGCCCTCTATGTCCCGTCCCACTCTGCTCCTTTTCATATTCATAGCCTCTTTTTAAAATTATTTTACACACTATATGTATAAAAATGCAACTTTCCAGTATATGATTTTAAGGCTGACCAGTGGTATTGGTTAACCAATTTAGGGGGCTCATTCCTAGGGAAGACTATTTCTCTCACTGTCAGCGGTACTTGGTTCTTTGTGTGTGAGCGGGGGCTCATGAGATTTGCCTTTTCTGTGTTAATATGCCTATTGGTGCTGTAATTCTCAAATCTTGCTTAGGTAGCCATGCTGCTGAAATATCGTGGGTAAAGCGCCCCTATATTTCTAGGAGCCACAGTCTCACAGATTTCCCATCCTTTGGCCTTATAATCTTCCCATCTCGTCTTCCTTGATGTTCTCTGAGTCTTTTTCTTTTTTAAAACTTTTTAAAAAATTTTTTTATTGATATTTATTGAGCTCTATGTTTTTCTCTGCCTCTCCCTTTCCCCCTTCAGCCCTCCCCCAAGGTCCCCATGCTCCCAATTTACTCAGGAGATCTTGTCTTTTTCTACTTTTTACTTCCATGTAGATTAGATCTATATAAGTCTCTCTTAGTGTCCGCATTGTTGTCTAAGTTCTCTGGGATTGTGGTTTGTAGGCTGGCTTTCTTTGCTTTATGTTTAAAAACCACCTATGAGTGAATACATGTGATAATTGTCTTTCTGTGTCTGGGTTACCTCACTCAAAATAATATTTTCTAGCTCCATCCATTTTCCTGCAAAATTCAAGATGTCTTTTTTTCCCCCTGCTGTGTAGTACTCCATTGTGTAAATGTACAACATTTTCTTTATCCATTCTTTGATCGAGGGGCATTTAGGTTGTTTCCAGGTTCTGGCTATGACAAACAATGCTGCTATGAACATAGTTGAGCATATGTACTTGTAGCACGATTAAGCATCCTTTGGATATATACCCAAAAGTGGTATTACCGGGTCTTGAGGAAGGTTGTTTCCTAATTTTCTGAGAAATCGCCACACTGACATCCATAGGGGTTGTACCAGCTTA